>CAUYQG010276388.1:0-17211 GCA_963574415.1 Tarsius wallacei | reverse complement strand
TCTCTCTCTCTAGATGTTCTGTTTGTAGTCTATTTTTACATTAACTATATTTTGCTACTCTTCTACACTGTTGAATCATTTTGACCTTAGTCAACTAAATACCATAGACCTTCTTTTACTTTTCTTCAGTCTCTTTTTATTTATTTTTTTTAGTAAATGTTGCTTATATGAAAGGTCATTTGAATCTTTAATTTTTACTGTTTTTTTCCCCTACCTTTGGGCATTTCTTTATGCTTATTCTTACTGTTTGTTAATTTAACTCACCATTCAGCTGAACCAAATATGTTTGGCTCCTCTAAAATACCTAATGCATTTAGCAGCAGCATGTATAGCACACTCATCTATAGCATGCACATGCTATCTACATAGTTGATGTTGACTATGCCTTCTTAGAGAGTGATGAAAGCCTTAAACAGGCAGGATAAGGTGAGGGGGATTCTGGCACACCTCTAGATAATCTCCTTCACATAAAATCTTATATTAGAACAAGAAACATGCAAAATAAAATATACTCATAACTATACCTCTCTAGACACCGTTAATGACACCTAATATTATATCTTTTCAAATGCATTCATTTTTATGAAAAGCATATGCCTGTATCCTACAACCCAGAGTCAATACCGACATTTTAAATTCTTTCTGGAAACTATACCCCAAAGTCATTCAACATCCATCTTCTACCAAAGATTGGTTAAAAAGGGGGAATATTGTAAAGGACATGCAATATATTCTATTCTTGATTATTTTGACAACTAGTAGCTGCACAATTTAGTCTCACTTTATAATTCTTCTATTGAATTTATTCCATTGAGTTACACTTTCATTCATTGATGAGTACATACGTTACTTTTATTTTTATTATTTTCAAAAAATTTTATTCTAAAGATGTTTGGTACAACTCATGATTAGGTATATGAGTTGATATCGTAGCAGTAAAGTTTGGGCCTCCCTTTGGTCCCCACTTTGCCTGGTCTGAGATCAGGTGGTACCCTTATTGATGTTGTATCTTCCCTCCCCCACTACCCCAGCAGTATTCCACTACTGCTAATTCCTTTTTTATAGTATTATGGTAAATGTTCAGGGTCTGCTTATGAGAGAGAACATGTGGTACTCTGTTCTTTGTTTTTTGTGATAGATCAGTGAGCATGATAGACTCTAAATCCATTCAAGTTGCTATGAATTCCATATGTTTGTCCTTCTTTAAGGCTGTGTAATATTCCATCATGTACATGTACCACTTTTTAAAAATCCAGTCCAGTTTCAATGGGCAGCCCTGTTGGTTCCATGTTTTTACTATTATGAATAGTGCTGCAATAAATACGCATGTGTAGGTATCTTTTTTGTAGAATGATTTGAGTTCCTCTGGGTATATTCCCAGTAAGTGGATTGAGGGTCATACGGAAAGTCAATTTCTAGTTCTTTTAGAAAGCCCCACAGAGGTTTTCCACAGTTTTCCACAGAGGTTGAACTAGTTTGCATTCCCACCAACAGTGTGGAAGCATTCCCTTTGCTCTGTATCCTCACCATCATCTGTTGATTTTGTTTTATTAACGATGGCCATTCTTACTAGGGATATCTCAGTGTGGTTTTGATTTGCATCTCTCTGATTAATGAGTGAGGATGAGCATTTTTTCACGTGTCTGTTGGCTGCCCACATATCTTCTTTTAAGAGTGTCTGTTCATGTCTTTTGCCCAATTTTTAATGGGGCTATTTTTTTTTTCTCCTTTTGGCACATTTCAGTTCCTTGTATATCCTGGATGTTAGGCCTTTGTCAGACATACAGTTAGAAATATTTTTTTCCTGTTCTGTGAGCTGTTTCCCAACTCTCTTGATGATTTCTTTTGCTTTGCAGAAGCTTTTCAGCTTAATGAGGCCCCACGTGTCTATCTTATCTCTTATGGCATGGGCATTTGAGATTTTGATCAGGAATTGATTGTCTGCTCCTATTTCTGTAAGGGTGTCTCCTGCATTTTCTAATATTCTTATAGTTTGAGGTTTTATGTTTAGGTCTTTGATCCATTTAGAGTTGATGTTGGTGTTATGGTGATAGGTAGAGGTCCTGTTTCAATCTGCATGTGGACAGCCAGTTTTTCCAGCACCATTTACTGAATAGGTTCTTCTCTTCCCCGTGGTTGTTGATGAAGGCTTTGTCGAAGATGAGTTGGTTGAGAAATTGAGGTTTTGCTTTCGGAATTTCTATCCTGTTCCATTGGTCTATATGCTTGTTCTTGTACCAATACCTGACTGTTTTTATTATTGTAGCCTTATAGTAAACTTTAAAGTCTGAAAGTATGATACTTCCCACTTTGTTTCTTTTGCTAAGGTTTTGGCTGCTTGTTGTTGTTTATGTTTCCATGTGAATTTCTGTATTGTCATTTCCAGGTCTGAAAAGAATGATATTGGTAATTTAATGGGTATTGCATTGAATCTGTAGATTGCCTTAACAATGTTGATTCTTCCTATCCATAAGTGTGGAATATTTTTCCATTTGTTTGTATATTCTAGGATTTCTTTCAGCAGTGTTTTGTAGTTTTCATTGTAAAAGTCTTTTGCTTCTCTGGTTAGGAAGATGCTCAGGAATTTCATTTTTTTGGTGTTTATTGTGAATGGGATTGTGCTTTTTATTGAGTTCTTTGCCTGTTTGATTTTTGCATATAGGAATGTAACTGTCTTTTGCACATTTATTTTATACCCTGAGACTTTGCCAAAGTCCTTTATCAGTGCAAGGAGGTTTTTGACAGATTCTCTTGGATTTTCGAGGTATGGGATCATATTGTCAGCAAAGAGGGATAACTAAATTTCCTCTTTTCCTATTTGGATACCCCTAATTTCCTTCTCTTGTCTAATTGCTCTAGCTAGAACTTCTAACACAATGTTGAATGGAGGGGTGGGAGTGAGCATCCTTGTCTTATTCCAGTTTCTGTCCATTTTGCAATATGCTGGCTATAGGTTTCTCATTGTTGGTGCTTACTGTTTTAAGGTATGTTCCTTCTATGCCTAGGTGTCTGAGGGTTTTTTCCAAGAAAGGATGCTAGATTTTATTAAACACTTTTTCTACATCTAATAATGTAACCATTTGATTCTTGTTTTTACATGCATTTATGTATTTAATTACATTCATGGTCTTGCAGATGTTGAACCAGCCCTGCATGCTGGGAATGAAGCCTACTTGGTCATGGTGGATGATTTTTGAGATGTGTTGTTGGATCTGATTTGCTAGAATCTTGTTGAGAATTTTTGCAGCTATGTTCATCAGGGATACTGACCTGGAGTTTTCTTTTCGTTGGATCTTTACTCGGTTTGGGCATCAGTGTGATGTTAGCTTCATAAGATGATTTGGAGAGAATTCCATCTTTCTCAATTGCCTGGAATACTTTCAATAGGATTGGTATCAGCTCCTCCTAGTATGTTTTGTAGAATTCCACTGGAAAGCCTTCTAGTCCAGGGGATTTTTTTGTAAGTAGTTTTCTTATAATGGAGACAATTTTCTGAGTTGTTATCAGTCTATTTAGTGTGTCAGTGTCTTCTTGCCTCAACCTTGTGAGGTTGTATGATGTCAGTAAGTCCTCCATTCCTTTAGATTTTCAAGTTCCATACAAGTGTACATTGTAGTCTCTGATAATCTTTTGTATTTCTTTGGAGTCAGTTGTGACATGACAGTAGATGTTGACTGAGGAATAAACTAAGGTACTTCTACTTACTAAAATTTAAAAATATTGAAACAAAAAACAACTTTCAGATTTAATCCATTTAACTTATGTAAGACAATAAGGGAGTACAAGTTCCCCAAATCAGTGATTGAAATCACATATTTCCAGAATGACTGAGCATTGTTATCAATGTATATAAAAATTATAAATCACTCTTTAGTTGTTAGATTATAAACGTGGTGGATAAAATTTCAATAAGGGAAGCAGAAGAGCAATGGTCCTGAATAAGTTTACATGTCTATCTTACCTTTTTTTAAAGTTTGATACATTTCACTTTCAGTTAATGAAGTCTTTCCTTTTGTCTATTTCTTATAATATTGATTTATGGATAAAGATTATCCTAATGAGAAAAATATAAGACATGTTTATAAGACTACTACTCCTATTTTTTATATTGAAACCAGATATAAAAGTAACAGCATATACCCCAAGACTTTTGAATAGAAAAGTTATCCCCAAAATTGCTCCAAGTGGCCCATGTATATGCCGTAAATAATTTTGCTCATTTAGGGATAGCAAGGGCAAAAGAAATTCCAATATTTATATCATCCTGACTTAAGTAACAATCAGTTGTTTGAAATTGTAAAGCATGCTTTACATTCTATTTGTATAGTGCCAAGTCTGTTCAGGAATTAAACACAGCTCTCAGAGGCTCCCTGAAAATGTATACCCTATGTCTTAGATTGTGCCCATATGCCAGAGAAGTGCTGTTTAAAATGATAGAGAACATAACCTTCCCATCTACAACAAAAATATGCATTTAAAAATAAACCCTCAATTCAATGTTCGAATATGATCGCTTTTAATGGACTCTCTGTTCCCTCTTCATTCTAAAATTTTGTGTTACTATATTTTACTATTGTGAGACTTTATGTCCTTGAAATCCAAATGTTCTAGTTAACACTATAAACCAAGATCCAGAGACTATTGAGCAAGTTCCTGACGTTAAAATATCAAATTACTTGGTCCAACAACTGTCATTATTACAAATTTTTTAGAAAAATATGCTTTTGGAGATCATGCTTACAGAACATGCTCATGATTTGAAGCCCACACAATATTTTAATTCCATAAGGTGTGTGGGTGGTTATTTCAAATTGACATAGTTTTTGTTATTTTTTACATTCAAAATTATTATCAAATGGAAAAGAAATTAAATAGTCTGGATGTGATTTTTAAAAACCCAGTGTTCTTGACTTATATTTCCAATTTTTAACCACTGCTAAAATTTATCTATTTTTGGAAAATGAATAACCTTGATAACATCTCTATTAATAAAAATGAAAATAGAACTTTGTTAAAATATTTGAATAAAATTCTTGTTTAATGTATAAATGTGAGAAAAATTGCTAATTGATCCCTACTAAATAATTTGCTGACACTTATTGGCTAAAATATTTATAAATGTAAGATTGACTTTAATATAGTCCAGTATCAATAAGTTAATTTTATAATATGCTTTATAGTATACATTTTAGTAATAGAATGAAATACTTCACAGAATGAATAGCATGTCACAGAAGAATTTCCTCTTGCTTTGCAATCATTGAATATCTCAAATAATAGAGTATTTACTCTCTTTTATCAAATAAAGACATCAAAATATGCTACCAAATAGCCTAATATCTAATCTTATGAGATTAATTCAATAACTCTCAATAAGTAGTATTGTAAGATAATCCGTGTATCTCATATTACGTCAGATTTGTCAGATTACCATAGCTATACATGTGATTTTTTAAATATTAGTGAATTTATAAATTAATGTTTTAAACAATATTAGGGAAGAGTTTTTATGCTATCATAGGCAGAAACGGAAGCTGTGTGTTCCTAATGATTGTGCCTATCCACATTGAAAGTTTATGATATTTGTTTTCTGTTTTTGGAATATATAGCATATCAGTAGTGCTTTGTTTTGCTTTTTTTTTTTTTTGATTCCAGGCAAGGGAATGTACTCCTTGATTTTTAGTATTTACAGATTTGTTTATAAATTTTGTGTTTGTTCTCTTCTCTGTTAGTGTCCTCTTTATTTTTTAATGCATTTCCATTAAATTGTTTTATCTTTACTGTTATATTAGAGTTCTTGATGTATTACTGATTTTAACTCCTGTTCTCTTTACATAGTCCAGAGCAATTCACTCACCTTTCATGGAATATATTTACTAGTCAGGTAAGCAATACCACATTTCTACTTCAAGATAATTCCTAGGCAGCAGTGTCACCAGAGAGCCTATCTCCAAGTGCCACTGAAGACATGGAATTCCTTATTTAAATTCTCAGATATCTATTATTCCTTAACCTCACCAAAATAAAGCAAAAGTAAAAAGAAAAAAAACAAAACAAAGCAAAAACTGATATCTATCTGCACATCTTCAAGAAAAAATGTATCATTTACATTTACATTTATAGTCTCCCCAGTCTCCTCTAAGATGGTTATCTTTACTCAAATTGCTTTAGTTTAACATTGAGATGTCTTAGATATATTCAGGTCATCATTTTTATTGAAATCCCCAGCCATGTTGATTATTTTAAAAATAAACTTATTTCCATCATTGTGGCCATTTAACTCCCACATATTAATGAGTACATGAGGTGTTTGGTTTATTGCTTCTGAGTTCACTTAGAATGGTGATCTCCAGCTATAGACACTGAGAACACCAATAAACAGGGAGGCAAGCTAGCTTTCATAAATTACTGATGGGGTACAATATTCACTATTTGGGGAATGGACCACTTATAACACAATCCCCATCATTACACAACATGTCCATGTAACAAACAGGTGGGGGTAACCCCTGAATCTAAAATAAAAATAGAAAAAAGCTTTGTTGATTCACAAAAAACAGGACAAAAATTAAATCCATGTGCAATTACTATATGAATGTAGCTTATGTCATATGATTAAACATATAACTCAATTTCAAGATTGAAGTTTACATTTCCCCATGCCCTGGGAGTGTTGGCTGCCAGTGACGCTCACTTAAGTTTTTTCTAATTGACTTTTGCTCAAGAAAGTCACTTTGTCTACTCTAAAGGCCATTTCTCAGGGCATTTTGCTTTCAATGGTTAGTGTTTCGATTTGTAATAGCATTGAAGGGCCATCAAAGCTTCAGCTGCTGACTCCCACCCTCCAGGAGGATGGCTGAGGACTTCATTGTGACTACTTTGCATTCTAACTACTTTCTTTGCCCATTCATAGGTGTAACTGTTTCCTTACATGTATTGATATTGAGATCACTGATCCATGAATTCCTGGCTTAAATCTCTACCTCAAATTCTATTTCCTTAAACTCTGACATAATATGCAGCTGTTGCTTACATGCCCATCACCAATATTAAATACAATGGTAACACATGTTATTTTGAATTTTATTATTGTTCTTCACTAAAATGGACCAAGTTTTGAAGCCCCAAAAATAAAAAAACACAGGGAACTATGAGTTAACCAAATAGGCTCATGAAACAAAAAAGTAGAATCACTACCAAGAATAGAAAGAACCAATCAACTATCAGTTGTTACACTTTATAACCTAGTAGGGAATCAAACAGCTAATTAACAGAGTTGTAAAATGGCAAGCAGAAGGCATTCAAGGGTGCATCTTAAATAGTAATTTATCGTATTTGGATAAAACAGAGATCTGGCTATGAGGAATAAAATCCTTATCAACTGGAAGATAATTCTCATTATGGCTCTTATAATTTTAAGATACTAGTAAGACATAAATAATATATAATAATGCTCACAAAACAAGGTAAATAATTATCATTAACAGCACTGTAGGTTGTATAAAGCTGGCTATCTGGTCTAAAAGAATTTACGATTTCAGGAGGAGACAAAATATTTCTATATAATAAAACCTGTGTGAAAGCCATGAATAATTTTTAAAAGTCTCTTTTACTTAGCAGGTAATATATATTTTTGAAAAATAAGCAAAAACTTAGCCAAATTATGATTGAAAAATTAATACAAATCCTCTTGAGAGAAGCAATGAGGTCTCAGGTACTGACCAAGAATTAATGGCTTTATAATATATATAAAGGTGGCTAATCTTAGGTGGTTATATTTTTCTTATTGTTTTTAGACTATAATAGCAAACTAAGAAAGGTACAAAATAAATATCTTTATCAATCTAAGAAGAAACAAATGAGATTGTAGAAATATTAAACATGACTTAAATATGTATTGCTTATATTTTAAAATATAAGTTTGAATATATGTGTAGTAATATAATATGTAAGAATTGCATTTCAGCATATCTTGCCTGCTATTTAAGGTATTACATGTTCCAAAGTAATTATAAAATAATGAGTTGCATAGTAAATGACTTATGACAAGCTAATTAAGTGTTTATTCAAAGTTTATTTTTGTAAAAAGTAACTTTCAAAATTTGATTTATTACATTTATACATATATATTTAATAAATTATATATTATAATGCATTAAACATAGACTTGTAGGTGATTTTCTCCAACAACATAATTTTTGTAGGTTTATTTATTAAACAGATAAACAGAAACACTCTCTTAAACCTCTCCATAATTTCTCTCTATTCATATTATTAATAGCTGTTTTGCATAGCAATTGATTATTATGATAATAACATCACAGTAGGAATTTTTTTCTAAAGCATGCTTTTAAATGTTTCACTGAGGCATACTTCATGGCTTGTAGTAGAGCTGTTTAATATCTTCATCACCTGAATTGGTGGCATTCATTCATTAGTCCCATTGTACCCTCTGTCATTTCTTGTCTAAGAACTACATCTTTTCTGATATTTAATATTTAAGACATTATAATAAGAGTTGACTGAACAATTTCTCATTTAGTTATTACCAAAACCCAATACCTTCTTATCATTATATTTGCTATAAAAATGAGAGGATTACCAATTTGCTTCAAAATGAGTGCTTTCCCACCAGGCACAATACAAAATAAGAGTACATTGGGACCATTCAAAAAAAAAAAAAAAAAGAAGCACATTTTTAAAAAATGTAACAATGCAGTCACATTTGATGAGCTGAAATAAGTTCTCATGAAGATAGAGCTTTGTAAGCCTTTATCTGCTTTTTATTACATCCTGTTAAATCATACTTCACTCCTGTCTCTCTAACACAGATAACCATACTTTGTCCTAACTCCTGATCACTGGAATTTAATGAATCACATGATCTATATTTTTGTAAAAAAGGCTGTCTCTTTTGGGAAAATATAATATCATAGTTTTTAGTTGAATTGATGCTTTAATTAAAGTCAGATTTTGAAATTTAAACATTGAAATGCAGTCCAAACTAAATTATTTCTGTTCTAATTAACCTTGATTGCTGAAATCTATTCCTCTTTGATTTAATCACTTCCTCATTGCCCTGATCAGATTCAGATGATGCCAGTCATCATCTCCAAATAATGGGCGATTTCACCGTTAAAATGATTAGTAAATTTGGTTATAAAGGCAGGTGCCTCTGAAAGTCTTTGTAAGAAGAGACAATCTGTCTTTTTGAGGCACATACAGGAATTACAACATATTTGGAGCCAGAGGTATTTATTTGAATCTAGGTTTTAGTCTCTATTACCTTAGACAAAGTAGTAAACATCTCTTAGTCTTAAGATATTCCCTTGAAATGGGGAATATAGTAATATTGCCTAATGTATACTAGATATTTACTATCTTTTAGAAAATGATCTAAACAATTTACAGCCATCATGTCTTTTAAACTCACATATGAGATTAGCATGATTAAATTTCTATTTTCCAGATGAGTAAACTGGAGACAATAACCCTTTTCATTAGGGTTGCAGAGAAAATAAAAGTAGCTAATACAAATGAAAATGCTTAAGTGTCTTTTCAGACCAAGACATAACCCACAATAAAAGTTATTATTTTTTCCCTTCCTATCTCAATTCTCAGCTCTAGAGTATTTACTATGTTCAAGAATTTATTGATATACACATTTATGTGCTTAACCTGTGAAAATCTTCACTCTTCAGAGAAACAAGAATTTAAGTACTACAGCAGCACAATTTTACAAAGTATTCTAGAAACCTGGGAAAGAGTGAAATAATTGGTCGAAAGAGCAGCTTGAACACTATAGAAGAGGAACACTGGGGAACTACACTAAGTTGTGAAAGTAAAAGGAGCAAAGATATACACCAGTGCCACCCTCCCAGAGACTTCTGTCCTTCACTCTTTAGTGGAAGACTCCTTAGGGTGAGATTTAACAGTGAGAAGATAGAAACTATAACCAAAATCTGTATACATTTGAATTCCTTGCAAACCATGACCAAAATAATAGTTTTGCTTGCTGTCATCTCAATTCTCAAATATGGTTTTACAGTATATATGTGCATGTGCACATGCACACAAAAAAGTGCAGATGGGAACAACTCTTCCACTTAGATAATCTGAGAACACAATAGCTTTTAGTAAATTAGAGGAGTAATACACAAAGTAGTTATTAAGTCATTGAAAGTAACTTCAGCAGAAATTCCTAACAATTCTGCTTCTAAGATATAAAATAATTTGCTTTCATTAGTGCTAAAGAGATTAAGTATTAATGTCGGAACAGTTTCATCAAACTTTCCCAATGGTGTTCCTAAGCCAGAATACTATATTTAAAGGTTTAGAGATAAAAATTTGTACTGTTTTTCTTTTTAAATATTTTGTAATCTGAGACAGATTTGTGCCATAATGGAAGGTGAGTCTTAGAACTGAATTTGCAGATTAAAATAAATATATATGAACATTCATTTGTTTATTCACCCAGCAGCTACTTATTGAGTCATTATCTGTGTCAAGTCTTTTGCTGGGGCCAGAGAAATAAACATGAGTAAGTCCTGTCCCAAGCTTCAAGAGGCACAAAAGTCTAATGGAGGAGGCAGTTATAAGAACAGAAGATGTAAAGTTATGAGAAAAGAACCAAAATCAAAGTGTGAACAATTTATGATAAAGTGTTTTTCTAATTGTGACTTAAGTTTGCAGAGGTAGAGGGCAGTGCCTGAAAGTTCCAGGAAGCAGGAGCAAGAAGTACAGCGGACGTAGGTTCGAAAAGCATTTTTGTGTTAAAATTATAGAAAAGCACCTCTAGGCAAGCCCTTCGGGTCCCATCCCTCTGTGGGAGTTTTTCTGTCCTCTCAATAAATCCTACTTTCAGAAAGAAAAAGTACCTCTTAATTATTATAAAATAAAAATCAGGGGTTATGGCGCTCACCATCTACTGTGTAACTGTAACTTCACCTGGATTCCCTTAGCCCTTTAACTCCAGTCTCATCAGATATATTCAGTGCCTTCCTGCCTCCCTTGGGTTTTTTCCCATTGTGTCCAATTTAGAAACATCCACACCATTTATTTAACATCCATTATCCTTCAGATCTCAGTTCAAGTGCCAATTTTACAGTGAATATTCAGATGATTCTCTCCCCGGGACAATCAGATTGGGTTTAGTGTCTCATTGATGGGTGCTTCTTAATTTATACTTACATATTTATTTGCTTGTTTATTGGATTAAAGAATACTTCCCTCACTAGACTACATGACTTTAAGTCATCAGAGACCAAGCTTCTTTCAATCTTCCTGATGACCAATTCTGATTCATGGTTCCTATCCTTAAGGTCACTAAATAATCCAAGATATTTTGAAACATCATGTCCAAATTTAAGAAAAGGAGCCAAGTCTGATCTTTCTGTTGAGTTTTTAGACTTGTGCTAAAAATAGTGTAGGTAGTTAACAAATATTTGTTTAATGAAAAAAACTGTAGTTTTTTATATGGTGCTTGCTACTGTTCATACATACAGAATGCATAATACATAAAATAAAATACATAAAGTAAAATATTTAATATTTTTTATTTAGTGTGTGTATATTATTTAATATGCAAAAGATATTGCTGCCTACCTGCCTGATACACATTTTGTAATTCAAATTAATATCAAAACCTCTAATTTTATTCAAGGTAATGATTATCTGATTAAAATATTTTATTCTCAGGCAACCCTTTTGGGTCTTCTCGCACTGTGGGAGCTTTTCTGTCCTCTCAATAAACCTTGCTTTCTAAAAAAAAAAAAAAAAAAAAAAGATGTTATTCTTTTCACTCCCTCTCAGTTTTTTATGACCAAGATATAAGCAGAAGTGTTATTTGAGACGTGTTGAAAAAGTTTCTTATAAAGAATATACACAACTGCTTAGTGTCCTTGTTTTTCCATCATCCTCCACATGCTTTTTTTGTTTTTAGAGCTACTTAAATTTGGACATGATGTTTCAAAATATTTTGGATTATTTGGTAACCTTAAGGATAGGAACCATGAATCAGAATTGGTCATCAGAAAGATTAAAAGAAGCTGGGTCTCTGACAACTTAAAGCCATTTTTACCAGAATCCATCAGTCTGCTTTGTGATTATTTTACCTGATAAATAGACTTATACTACTGCTAGTAAAATTAGTTTCATTTCAATGAACATCTATATTCTGTAATAGAGGAAGCATGAGGACAAATCATCCAGTGAAGGATTCTTTGAATTACAAAATAGTAAAAGGACGTTCTAGATGAGAGTGAAGAAAGATGTGCTATCTGCAAGAGCCATTATGAAGAAATGATCAACAGTGTGACAAATTGAATTTGGCAAAAGGGGGACACAGTTCTTGTACTGTTTTTTCTAGAATGATTATAGTAATAGGGACTTCTGAGGATATACTACTTTGTGCAAATATTGCCTTTTAAAAATACATTGCAATTAAAACAAGAAAGGGATGACAATTAAAGCTATTTTATGCCTACACTTGGAATGCTATAATGAACTGATTATGGCACATCCTTTACTGAAAACATTTCTCAAACATTTTTGAAAAGAAATTTGGGGAAAATCTAGTCTCTATATTTTGCTGTAACAGTGTTCACTAGCCCATTTTGGAAACTGTTTCTTCATTTTTTTCATTTTATTTTTATTAATGTAAAATATATATTTCAATTAAGTGACACTTTGTACATTCCCAGTGTTGTGCAAAATCCACCTCTCTCTAGTTCCCAAACATTTCATCACCCCCAAAATAAAATCATATAACCATTGAAAATTGCTTCCCATTTCCCCCTCCCCTAGTCTTTGCCTCCATCTTATGTATTTATCTGTTCTGCATATTTCACATGAGTGAAATAATGAAACATGTGACCTTTGTTTCTCTTTTCACTCAGCGTAGTGTTTTTAAGATTTTTCCACATTGTAGTATGCATCGGTACTTCCTGCCTTTTTATGGCACAGTGTTTCTTTATTCTTTAAACCTTTGAGATTATAAAAAATATATAAATAATATATAATTTTTTACTTAAAATAATTTTATTTCACCCATACCTACCAGGTTCCCCATTGTTCTAGAAATAAATCATGCTTGCCTTCAACTTTGACATTTTTGGCTTGTATAGTCTCAATTACCTCAGCTCCCTTCCTTTTCCACCCCAGAGAATTTAGATATTCCAGTTCTTATGCTGTATAGCCAGCTCTTATTCTACCCTATCCACAGAAATTCACTTACTATCCCTCAGAAAAATAAAAAGTACCTTGCCCTATATAACTTGCTCTGTCAGTTAAACGTTGTAAAGAGTATGCCATACCTTCTTATGGAATGAAAGCTTCTAAAGGGCAGAAGTCACCGAATTTATTTCTACATAATCTATAAGTAGTCCTAGATACAGTGCAAGTGATTTAAAAAGAGAATACAATTTGTAGACTTAAAAAAATAAAGTTACTTTCCTACTTACAAAGTGGTTACACATACATAGGGGATCTAAGAGACAAGTGGAAGGGAGGTTAACATTCCTGCTTTTTGGACTAAAATTTTTACCAATTTAACCATTTCCTGTTAGATATTGGCAGGGCTGAGGTTGAAACCTAAGCTTTTACTTAGAGAGTGGGCTACATATGTCTCTCAGTCCAAAGGTCGGTGTAGAATTATAGCTGGCTTTATAATTTACAATTGATTTACCTTGAAGACTATTTGGCTTGAATGCCATAAACTTCATTAACTAGAGATCTGTGAGACTTCTCTAGTGACAAGAAGTATGTGATGGGGTGGTTAATTGCTACTTATTTTCAATTTTGTATGACCATGAAGACAGCTGCAAAGATTTCCATTATTTTATTGATGGGTTCTACGAACTGTTGTTTACTATTTAGCTATAACCACAAAATGTCCTCAGATTCTATGGTTTCATCTCATACTTTCACCCCTGCTCTTGAGAAACTGACTTTTTTGGTTTGCTCGCCATGCTGGAGAAAAGAAAACATTTTACAACAACCTCAGCTGCCTATCCACTTGATGAGGCCAATTTCCTTTTAGCATGTTGCAGTATTGACTGAATTTGACCTGAGGAATTGAGAAAGGGATTGTGTTATAAGCCCATGTTCAGTGTGTGCTGCATTCTACAAACCCATAGGCCCAGTACATTCTACAAGGAACTTACCAGCATTTAGTTAATAATCACTTCTTTTTGACTCTCTCCATCTCCTTTAGCCTTGGATCTTTTTCTACCGCAAGTATGTATGATGGAGGATGATGGTAGATGGTAGAAAACTTGTTCATCTCTGATGTGGATTCTCACAGATTTTTGCTCTAATCCATTAGTTTCCCTCAGTGCTCTAAGGGGATAAGGTTTTGAAACTCAAAATCTGGAATAAGAATATTGCTTTCTATGTTTTTGATGAGGAATAGATTATTAGACACAAGGTGACTTAAACTTCCTCATCAAGTGCCTAGATTGGGAAGGGATAAAGTGACAAGACTACTGATAACTGAGAAATAGAAATCTACTGTAATAAATCATAATGAATACCATAGATTTTAGTGAACCCAAACTTAGACTATGTTGAGTTTTTTTTTACTACTTTGTCAAAGATCAGATGATTATACTGTGTCAGTCTTTTTCATGATCTCTATTCCATACCGTTGATACATGTGTCTAATCTTTTCCTGTACCATGTTGATGGATTACCATAGTTTTATAGCAAGTCTTAAAGGCAGCAGTGTCAGTCCTTCAACACTGTTCCTTAGCATTTTTTGGCTAATCTAGATTTTTAGACTTTCCATATAATCCCTAGAATTAGTTTTTTGGGATTGCTTTGAATCTATCTATAGATTTTGGGTTTTGTTTTTAGACGATTACTCATTATTGATACAAATGTAGGCATGAGCTATTCAGATCATGTATTAGTGCTTGTGTGAGTGTTGGTGGTCTGTCTTTCAAGGAATCGATTCATTTTATCTAAGTGCTAAAACTTGTGGTCATATAACTTAAATTATATTCCTTTATTATAATTCTAAAGTTCATGGGATCATAGTGATGTCCTCCTTTCATTTCAGACATTGGTAATTTATGCCTTCTCTCTTTATTTCTTGATTAGCCTGGCTAGCAATATATCAATTTTATTTACCTTTTCAAAACACCAGCTTTGGGGTTCCTTGTTATTCTTCATGGTTTTCTGTACTTTAACTTTGTTTTTGCTGAAGGTTTCACTATTTGTTTTCTTTTGTTTAAAACAAAGAAATACATTCTTTTCTCTTGCTAAACTGCTCTTCCTTCTCTTGTTTTCTAAGATGGACAATTAAGACATTGATTTCATATTTTAATTAAAATATACATTTGATATTATAAATTGCTTTCTAAGCATTGCTCTCACAATATCTTATCAATTTTGATAGGTTGTATTTTCAATTTTATATAGTTTAAAATATTTTAAAATTTCTCTTAAGATTTTTCCTTTGACCCATGTGTTATTTAGAAATGATCTTTAATCTGCAAATATTTTTTAGTATCTTTCTAGCTCTCTTTTTGGTTTTGATTTCATTTTAATTCCATTGCAGTATGAAAACATGTATTACTTCTATTCTTTTAAATATACTAGGTATGGTTTGCCTTAGAATGTAATCTATCCTAGAGATTTTCCATGTGAGCATGAGACGAATGTGCTTCTGTTGTTAGATGAAGTAGACTATAGATGTCAATATGTCAAGTTGAATGTTATTCTGGTCAACTATATTTTTACCTATTTTTCTGACCTCTTGATCATTCTGTTACTGACAACGAAATATTGAAGTTTCAAATATATTAATAGATATGTTTGTTATTCCATTACGTTTTGTCAGTCCTGACTCACATATTACAACACTCTCTTGTTAGGTACAAACATATTTAAGTATTTTTTTTTTTACATACACTTAAATAATTGTCCTCTTTGTCATTATGCAATGCCTCTCTTTGTGTGCATTATTTTTCCACATTTAAAATTGGTTAACTTTAGCCGGGCTCGGTGGCTCAGCCTGTAATCCCACGCCTTGGGAGGCTGAGGTGAGTGAATTGCCTGAGCCCGCGGGTTCGAGACCCGCCTGGGCAACTTGGTGAGACCTCATCTCTACAATTAAAAAAAAAAAAAAAATTCAGCCGGGCATGGTAGCGCGTGCCTGTAATTCTGGCTACTCGGAAAGCTGAGGAGGAAGGATCGCCGGAGCCCAGCAGGTAGAGGCTGCGGTGGCCAGGAGCGGCCACTGCACTACAGTCTGGGCGACGGAGTGAGACCCCAACTCAAAAAAAAAAAAAAAAAATTGGTTAACTTCATTTTCAAAAGTTAAATTTAGCAAATGATAGTTTAAAACTTACCACAATAGCTTTATTGAACATTTTAAAGACAATTTAGACATTGATATCTTCCTTCACCAACCCTAGTACCTAGAAGAAAGTTCTTCCAGCCCAATAGGAATGTATAAATGAACTGGGTATATGGGGCAGTGGTACTGCTTCTATTGATAAATGTAGAAATATCTCAGAAAAAAAATTTTAAATGGTGCTTTCATGAGACTTATCTGTAAACATTTTCAAAAATAACTTATATTTTGGTCCTCAAGCTCTGAGATTCTTTCTTCTGCTTGGCTGGTTCTGCTTTCCATGCTTATTAGTTTGTTATTTATTTGAATCACAGTATTCTTTACTGATGTTATTTCAGTTATCAACTCCTTCCTATTTTCCTATTGTCTCTCCTCAATTCTGTTTATTCTCTCTATTAATGTCTTGATGTCTGGGTTTGTCATTGTTTTTTTCCAATGTCTGTTTTCTCAGTGTCTGACCTCCCAGAGGTCTGTGTGAGACCTATATTCTTCTTTTGGTTTTCCTTCATTTGTGTAGATTTTCCTCCCCATTTCCCCTCTCCTACCCCCATCTTCTTTAATTTTGTTGTTCAGGGAGGGGTTGCTTTTACTTCTATTTGTTCAATCTCCTATTCTTCCTTATGTATATCCTCTGGCTTTGTTCAATTCTGGAGCTGGGCTGTAGGTTGGGGCGATACTTTTTGCAGTTTTGAGATTTAATTGAGGGGAGAGCTGTGATTCAAAATCTATCTGCATATCCCAGTATCCACCATCAGGTGTATGGATAATCTGGAACCCACTTCCCACTGCCTTGCAATCTGTCCATGCAGTGGGGTTATAGGTTTACTCCCTGAAAGCAAAATTAGGTAAAAAAA
>CAUYQG010276385.1:0-18453 GCA_963574415.1 Tarsius wallacei | reverse complement strand
GGTGGCTCAGCCTGTAATCCCGCGCCTTTGGGAGGCTGAGGTGAGTGGATTGCCTGAGCCCGCGGGTTCGAGACCCGCCTGGGCAAGCGAGACCTCATCCCTACAATAAATCAAAAAAAAAAAAAAAATTAGCCTGGTGTGGTAGCGCGCACCTGTAGTTCCAGCTACTTGGAAGACTGAGGCGGAAGGATAGCCGGAGCCCAGCAGGTCGAGGCTGTGGTGGCCGGGAGCGGCCACTGCACTCCAGTCTGGGCGACAGAGTGACACTCCAACTCAAAAATAAATAAATAAATAAATAAATATCGTGAGACAGATATGCCTTTACTCTAGTCAACAGAATTTATTTAGGAATATGTCTGATTTCCAACATTAGTAAAATTTCATATTCTACAATAAATTGAAATAGTTATCTCCCCAATGACTATTGAATACCATTTCTCTGATTAATCATTTAGGGCACATAGGTTGTTTATTGAAATTTTGTACGATATTAATTGTGACTCCATGGTTACAAGTTTATATAGAAAGGAATTGATATAATTAGAAATTATTTATGGACAATCTAGTCAGTTGTCTCCCAGAAAACTTCCCATACTTAATGTCAACTACCATCTTTGATCATTAATTAATATTTTTTTTTTGTACAGAAGTACCATTGAGTAATTTTTTGGTATAGAACTCCCCACATGAACTTTAGAAGATGTAAATATTCCACATTTACATCAGAAGGTGTAAATATCAGACCTTTAAAGGAAATGTAATGCAGATCACCTGCAAGGTAAAATCACACGCTGGTTTCATGCATTTTACAGGGTAATAACTGAAAGATCTGAATAAATCAGATCATTTAATATTTAAAAATGAAAAAATCTTCTATAATTTTGAAATAAAATGATGGAAATGAAAATGTGAAGAGAGGGCACTAGGAAAAAATTGTACTCTTTAATAATTTTGCAAAAATTTTACTCTACCATAGTATGAATAATAAAATCTTACCACTTTTATTTCTCTTATTAAACATAAAATTACACTCAAAATTTGTTTTTCTCTATTTAATATGTAACGTATTTACATTTTGAATGGATTTAGTTTGTGACAATTTTCTAGAAATAATTATCTTCAGAAAGTATAAGCACTCTATTTCACTATAATGATAGATAATTCCAGATTATTTTCTTTTAGGCTTATGTAATTCTAGGAGTGAAAGAGTATTGACCTAGTCCTATAATGATGTTTAAAAACTGAGATGAGAGGACTACTATAAAGATTTGAGACCTGTTCTCCTATTTGGACTTTCAGAATCTATAGGATTCTGTTTGGTCTTCTATAAGATCAAGACCCACTCCTTCGTTCATCCCACGGAGAAAAATAATGGAGCAGTGTTCCAGTAAGTCATAGTTTATAATATTGGTTTTCAAATAGAAATCTCTGGTCATCTGGAAAGCTTATATTCTGGACCCCATCTCCAGAAATTCTGATTCAGAAGGTGTCAAGTGAGCCTAAGAACTTTCATATTTCCTAGAAATCCAGGTGATGCTGATGTTGACGCTTTCTGGAGCTCACTTTATACACTGTTGCTCTAGGAAATGCCATTAACAGCACCTTTACTATCAGCTACTTGCATTTTAAACATAAATATTTACAGTCAAACCATCAAATTTTAGACTGTGGGGAAAGAGAATGAGGGAATAAGAACTTATTAGCATTTCATTCTTTATTTAAAACTCGCAAAATGTAGGTCTCATGCTCCTTACTATTTATAACTTATTCAAAGTTATTTGGATTATATAGGCCAGTAATGGCAGGTTTAGATAAATATTCAATCTTTCCACAACTCAAAGTCAGCACTTAATGGGACTTTTAAGAATAAGAGGTCACCAGATACATGGACTCACATTATTCAAACTGCATTTGATTTATCTGAAATAGAGAATCATTCTAAATCACTGCATTTAGTGAATATAGGCTAGTTTATTTTACTATTTTGTTACTTGCATAATTTAAAGAATACACATATATATATACACATATATTACATATATATATATATATATATATATATATATATGCTCTGAATATTTTTCTATCCTGTTAAACCTTTTACTCTTTAAACTCTGTATTAGCTTGATAATGAGTAGGTCACCCTTTCATGCAGAAAATACAGACATACAATATTATGGTCTAAATTGAATTAGCCATTTAATTATTTAGCCTCGGTATGACTGGAATGATTTCTGCTGGTTTATAGCCAGGAAGGACCCTGTTCATGTTACCTTGCCTTTGCCTCCCGACTGCACTCTATAGCAGTCCTCAAACTGCTGTCTCCCTTCTTTTGTATACTCAAGTGCAGCTGAATGCTGAGAGGTTAATGCTGACATTTGCAATTCCATTTTCAAAAATTATGTTGTTTTGCTAGCTTTACTTGCATTCTTTCTAACAAAATTTTTAAACCAAGTTCTATACTGATATTCTGACATAAATGCTTGTCTTAAAAATTCTTATTTGATTACTATTTAAATTTTATGACATCATTATTGCATTATTGGTAACATATTCAAAATAATAATTATCATTAGTTATCTTGCATGCTAAATTATGGCAAAATTCCAAACTTGACACATATATTCCTCAAAAATATTTTTTAAAGTAATGAGAATATTTTTTCTAATACTTCTATGATACTTATTTTTTGAAGTTAATTTTGCTTCAAATAATGGCATTTTAAAAATATTCAATGCAGCTGAGTACACTGTCCTTAAGATTCTGTATGCTCTTTAAAAATAATATCTACATGTCAGAAAAAATGGTAGAGTAAGAACTACCAAAAATTCATTATTTCATGAAATCAATAAAACAACTGGTAAACATTGTCAGAATCAACTGTTTTAGAACTCAGAAAATAAAGGCTACCAGCAACCCACAAAGAATTTATTTAAGACAAATTGATGACTCTTGTTAAGATTGGTGAACACTGTGGCATTTTAACTTACCAAAACTCAGTGGCAATCTAAGGGTGAGCACAGCATTTCCGGTACTAGAGAAAGAACAATGGAGGTAGGGCATATTCAAAGCCTCCCCATTCATTGTTGCTTGACCTGTTTTGTGTTTCCCTGAAGACTGAAATAAAAAAGTTTATCTTTATTTGACTTGATTGGAAGTTCACTTAATACTAAAAGCATCTCCACAGGGATAAACACTGGCACATGTTAAAACTTCATGGGTAATTGAGGTGCTAGATAACCATTAGAGCAAACAGGAGAAAAAAAATCTTAAAAGGAAAACCAGAGAAATGAGGTATCTATAGGGGACTTATAAAGCTCTAAAATAATCCTGAGGATCAAGAAACCAGATTCACATCTAAGGTTGCGTGCATTTTCAAGAAATACTTGAGAGTTGTAAATTATCTAGCTAGGGGCTGAAAGTAACAAACATTCACAACAATAAACCCTGGGATTTTGATCTCCAGTGTTTCTGCATTATATTATTTAAAATGCCAGAATGTTCAACTAAAATTCATGAAAAATGTAAAGAAAAGAGAAAATATGGCCCATACACAGAGGAAGCCCAAACATTGTATTTACTTCACACAGACTTTAAATTAGCTGTTTCAAATATGCATAGATAGCTAAAAAAAAAAAGCAATGTATAAAGAAGCGAAAATAAGTGTAAGAAAACTATCTCAGCAAACAGAGTATCAATAAAAGAATATAAAATAAATAAAGAAACCAAATAGCAATTCTTGAGTTGAAAATTACAATAACTGAAAAAAAAATTTACTTAAGCAATGCAAGGTCAGTTTTGAGAGGGCAGAATTAGTGAATTTGAAGATACTCATAATTGAGATTACTCAGTGTAAAGAACAGAGGAAAAAAATGGAAAAAAGTAGGATGCTAGGAACTTGTAGGTTATCATCATATGAATATTGTGATTTTTAGAGAAACAGGAAGAGAGAAAAAGTGGATTAAAAATATTTGAACAAATAACAGCAGAAAACTTTCCACATTTTGGAAAGTATTAATCTGTTATCCAAGAAAGTTTGTGAACTTTGGTGGGGAGGTGGTAAAGACAATCAGACTCATAATCTAATTATCAAAACCCAAAGACAAAGGAAGAATATTGAAAGCAGTGAAAGAGAGGTGGTTCATCAAGTAGAAGAAATCTTAAATAAATTTAACAGTTGATTTCTCAGCAGAAAACATGAAAGCCACAAGACAGTGGAATGACATATTAGATTTTTTTTTCTCTCTCTCTGCCTCTACACACACACACACACACACACACACACACACACACACACACACAAATATATATGTATATATAATTAAGCAAGAATTCTATATCTTAAAAAAATTATCCTTCAAAAAAAGGATACACTAAGACATTCCTCAGTAAACAAAAATTGAGAGAGTTCATAACTAGCAGATCTACAAAAAATGCTAAGAGTTCCTGCTAAGGAAAGAATTCTAGAGTAATTCCAGTTTCCATGAGTAAATAAAAAATACTCAAAATAGATAATTGTTTTAAAAATCTTTGTCTCGCTTTATTTTTATTTACTTACTTATCGATTTATTTATTTATTTAAGTTGGAGTCTCACTATGACCAGGGTGGAGAGCAGTGGCACACTCAAAGTCAATATAGATAAATTTAAAAGACAGTAAGTGTACATTTCTGTGTTTGAAACTTTATTGCCCTTTTCTTTATTTAAAAGATAACTAAGTAGTAATAGTAAATCTATGTTGATGGACACACAAAAACTATATAGTTTCTGCTAAGAGCAACATAAATGATGGGGTAGAAATTAAACTATATAGAAGCACACATAATTTTGTACATAATTGAAATACGTCTAGTACTAATTCAAACTAGATTCTTATAAATTATAATGTTAATGCTAATTTTCAGACAACTACCGAGGCAATCAGATAGATAATATTTAATAAGTAATTCATCAATGATAGGTAAGTACATAGATACATACAAATGTAGATAGATAGATCATAGATAGATAGGTATGCACATACATATATAGAAAGTAAAATAGATAAGAAAACAAATGAATAATAAGGAAATAAAAATGATATTATAATCTGAATTGTTTCCGTTCACAATTCATACACTGATGCCTTAAATACCCAAATTGACCACATTTGAAAATAATGCCTTTGAGGAGTAAATAAGGTTAAATAAAGTTATAACAGTGGGACCCCAAATTAATAAAACTGATTTTCATATAAGAAGAGGAAGCAAGAGATGAGGTTACATTCTCTTTGAATGTATAAAGAGGGAATACCATGTGAAGACACTGCAAAAAAGCACCTGTTTACAATCCAGGAAAAGAAGCCTAACCAGGAACTAACCTTGATATACATTAATTTTGGACTCTGGTATTCTTGGAAAGTAATTTCCTGTTGTTTAAGTCACCTATTCTGTGGCATATTTTATGTGGCATCCATAGCTGATTAGTTCAAATAATATAGCAGAAAATATGTGTCTACCTCAAAAGAAAACAATAATAGAGTAATTGAAAAACAAAATACATGAGGTATATAGAAAACAAATATGATAATGGCACATGTACATCCTAACTTATTGACAACATCAAATGTAAATGAATAAAACTCCAGTTAAGAGGTAGAGTTTGGCCTGAGCCCGCGGATTCGAGACCTGCCTGGACAAGCGAGACGACCACAATAATAGAGATGACTACAATAAATCAAAAAATTAGCCAGGTGTGGTAGTGCATACCTGTAGTTCCAGCTACTTGGAAGGCTGAGGCGGAAGGATCGCGGGAGCCCAGCAGGTCGAGGCTGCGGTGGCCGGGAGCGGCCACTGCTCTCCAGTCTGGGCGACAGAGTGAGACACCAACTCAAAAAAAAAAAAAAAAAAAGAGGTAGAGTTTGGCAGAATAAAAAAGATAAATTAATAAAAGTATAAACTGTCTAGTTGAAACACTCTTTAAGTTGAAAGGCACAAGTACATTGAAAATAAAATGATGAAACACATTATATTATGTTACCAAGCACCAAAAGACATCTGGAGTGACTATACTGATATGAGACAAAATAGACTTTAGGACAACTATTATTGCTTGAATAAAAAATGGCATTTTACAATTGTAAAAAGGTCAATCTTTATAAGAACAGATCTCCAAAATAATGATGCATTACTGACAGAATTGAAGGCAGAAATAGACAATTGCACATAATTATCAGATACTTTTGTATGACAGTTTAAATAATGAATGGAACAAATGAACAGAAGATCAGCAAGAAATATGAGACTGGCAAAACAAAATAAACCAACTAAAACAGAATGACATCTACAGAACATTCCAATGAAAACAGCAAAATACACCAGTTTTCCAAGTACTCATTAAACAATTTTCAAGATAGACCGTTTGTTAGGCCTTAAATCAAATATCAACATAAAGGAAAGGACAAAATCATAAAGAGTATTTTATCTGACCACAATGAAATAAAATTTTAAAAATTTCAGAAAGATATTGGAGAAATTGGCAAACATGAAAAGTAAACAATATACACCTAAATAAAAGTAAGTCACATAAGTAACCACATGGGGAATTAGAAGATTAAAGATGAGTACAAATGAAAATTCAGCATGCTAAAATATATGGGATACAGTAAAAGAAGCAGTGTTCTGGTAGAAATTTATAGTTGTAATGAACTAAGATGTAAACAAAGAAAGATCTCAATTAAAGAAGCCAACTTTTTATCTTAGGAAACTTAGAAAATAATGAGCAAGTTATAGCACAAATAATAAATGAAATAATAAAGATCAAAAGAGAAATAAACAAAATTGAGAATAAAATAACACTAGAGAAAAATCAATGAAACAATTAGTTGTTTTCTTGATAAGACAAACAAAACTGACAAGTCCTTTGGCCAAACTTATAACAGCAGTGAAAGAAGTGGCATTTCTACTTACTTTACAGAAGTTTAAAGGATTATAAAAATACTATAAACTACCGTTTGCCAATACATTAGATGACTGTGATGAAATAAATAAATTCCTAGAAAAATCCAATCAGTACTGACTCAAAAAGAAACGAAAAATCTGGAAAGACCTATAAAATAAAAAGATTAAATAACTAGCCAAAAATTTCCCACGTAGAAGAGCACAGGATCACATAGTAGGAATCTCATAAAATGTTTAAAGAAAAATTCGCATCAACCCTTTACAAATTCTTTTTTAAAAATGACAATAGAAGGAACACTTTCTAGCTCACTGAGTCCAAATTTAGATCTTTTGAATGGATAAAGAACATGTAGGATATTTACACAATGGAACACTATTCAGTCATAAAAGATAGGATCCTGTCATTTATGCCAACTCAGATGAACCTAGAGGACATTATGTTCAATAAAGTGAGTCCGGTTACAGAAAGATAAATATTGCATATATGTGAGCCTAAATAAATTGAGATGATTAAAACAGAGAGTAGAATTGTGATTAATAGATGTTGATAAGGATAGAGAGGAAGGGAGTCTAAGAAGAGATTGGTTAACAGACACAAAATTGCGACAAGATAAAAAGGATAAGTTCTAGTGTTCTGTCGCATTGTAGGGTGAGGATAGTTAATAACATTTTAGTGTATATTTTCAAAAGGGTAGAAAAGAAGATTTTGAATGTTCATAAACCATATATGTAATCAATGCTCAAGTTGATAGATATACTACCTAACCTGATTTAATCATTGCACATTGTATACATGTATAAAAATATCACTCTTTATTCTATTAACATGTACAATTTTTATGTTTCAACTAAAAATGAAAGGGGAAAATTAAATATTTTGTGTGCCTACTATTGCCATCAAGAAAAGAAAAAAGGAACCCCACAAAAAGGGGAGAAAATACTTATAAACCATGTATCTGACAAATGTCTGGCATCCAGAATATAATAAACATGCTTACAACACAACACTAAAAAGAAAAAATAAATAAATTAGGTGAAGTGTTTCAACGAACATGTCTCCAAAGAGATGTAAAGATAGTCAACAAGCACATTAAAAAATTCTCAACATACCAGTCATATGGAAACACGTATAAAAAGCCCAATGAGATAGTGCTTTGGACACACTAAGAAGACTATAATCAGGGGATAAAACAGAAAATTTTAAGTGTTGATAAGTACGTGGAGAAATTGGAATTCTCATATATTGCAAATATGAATCTAATATGGTGGAACTACTACTAAAGAATTTTGGCAGTTCCTGGGATTGTTGGAAGATGGCAATAGAACCGGTGGAAGTGTGAGAATCTCTGCAAGAGTGAGTGTCCATAAAGACAAGTCTGTGTGCGTGGGTGTGTGCAGGTGGGTGAGCAAATATCCATTAGAGGGAGACTTGGGATCAAGCACCAGAGAAAGCTGCAACCTACCACTGCTCTGAGTTCAAAGTCCCTGGTGCACAGGATCATTCACCACTCTAGGGGCATCTCTCGGGAAAAGGTAGTAGAGATTAGCTGCCCCTTGGCACATGGCACCTGGCCCATGCCACCACCTGTGGTAGCAGGCCAGTCACTACCAGCAGAAGCCATGGAGAAGGCACAGGGAGGCAAACTGGAGCTGAGTCCTGCTGTTTCCAGAGAGAAGACACCGACCACTGCCATTATTTCTGTCCCAGGATGGGCAGAGACCTGCTTAGGCTCACCAACTCTGATCAGCCTCCAACCTGGGACCCAGAGGTGACCTCTGAACCCCTCTGGGATGAACCATCACTGACCCAGAGATGAAATGTCAGGAGCAGACACAGAGAGGCAGATGCCCCACACTGGATCAGGCATGGACACATCTGATTCAAGGGAAGACTTTGCAGCAGCACCAGCAGATGAGTTGGGGTAAGTTCAGATCTGATTCACCCTCCTCCCCTAGCAGTATGTGGGACATCCAACCCATTTTGAGAGCAACCAGATTGGCCTGTGCTGAGAGGTGAGGGGAAGGGTTGGATACAGGAGCCCCTTGCCTACAGTGGCAGCAGCCAAAAGTGGCAGTGGTGCTTGGGACCCACCAATAGAAAAAAAAAGGAAAAAAGGGAAAGGAACCTGACGGTCCAGAAATGGACACAAAAGGGTGCTATTTTTTCCTGCTTTTGTATTTTTGTTGTTTTTTAGTTTTTTAGTATATCTGTTTGTGTATGGGTATTTTTGAGGGCAAGTGCATCATCAGGTATTCTTTGTTTGTATGTTTGTTTTTCTTTGTTTGTTTTTGTTTGTTTCTTTATCTGTGTTTGTGTGCCTGTTTTCTTTCTTCTTCTTCTCTAACTGCATTTTTCTTTCATCTCCCTTCTTCCTTTCTCCATTCTTTTCTTTTTTCTTATCTCATTTTGAATTTGGGGGCATACATACACCCACCACATGGACAGATTTTAAGATGGTGGGAAGTGGGTTCCAGGAGCCCACACACGAGTCAGTGGATACTGTGATCTGCAGATAACTTCTGAACCATAGCTCCCCTCATTACAACTTAATCAAATCTAAAAACTGCAAAAGACAGCACAGCTTCCCACACCCATTTTGGATTCAAAATTGAAACTCTAGAGGATCTACATAAAGAAGAATAGGGAATTGGACAGAAGTTAATACTATCCCCCCAATCACTGAGTAACGGAATTAAAGTGAGGAGAAAAGGGGGAAGGAAAACCATCATAAATGAAGAAGAACCAAAGGGAGAATACAGGTAACACCCAGATCCTTGGAAAGGCAGCACCTGAAAATACAGACTGGAACTCAAACAATGAAAAGTCCCCAGAATGACAGGTCTCAAACCACAAACCCAGATATCAAGATATTAATAGACAGAATGAATAGAAATGAGGAGAGACAAGAGGAAAGAATGAAAGAGTTGATAACTGAGATAACAGCAATAAATAATACTGTAAATGAAATAAATAAAAACTGACAAGCATAGAAAGCAGAATTAACCAAGCAAAAGAATGAGTCTCTGAGTATGAGAACCAAAATATGAAACTAACCAAACTGTTAAAAACAGAGAAGAGAAACTTTAAAAGATGGAACAAAGACTGCAAGACATGTGTGATTATATCAAGAGGCCGAACTTATGCCTGATAGGCATTTCTTAGACAGAAGGAGAGACAGAGATCACTCTAGAGCAAACATTCCATGAAATTATCCAATAAAACTTTCTTCCTCTCATCAAAGATGTCACCATTCAAACACAAAAAGTTCAGAGAACCCATGCAAGGCATCAATTGAGAAGACCAACTCCTAGAAGCATAGTACTTCACTTATACAAAAGTAGGTATAATAGAAAAAAAAACATGAAGGCAGCAGAGAAAAAAGTTATACCACCTACTGGAAAAGACTAATTTGAATATCAGCAGACTTATCTATAGAAACAGTATAGGCTAGAAAAGACCAATCTTCAAAGTTACCAAAGATAAACAATTGCAATCAAGAATCTCCTACCAAGTTAGGCAGAGATTCATCAGTGATGGAGAATTAAAAACCTTCCCAGACAATCAATCTTTAAGAGTTTATGCTGCCTCCAGACCAGCTCTACAAGAGATGCTTAAGAAAGAATTAAGCACAGAAGAAAGAAAAAGGATGACCACACTCTAACCAAGAATGCAGGAAAAAGATTGAAAACATACACATATATCATTCCAAATATTAAAACAACAACAACAACAAACAAATGAATGAACAAACAACAATAACAACCTCTATAAGAACCTCATGACAGGGATAAACTTTCACATCTCAATAATTAGCCTGAGCATGAATGGACTAAATATGCTACTGAAAAAAACATAAAATGGCAAACTGGATTTTAAAAAATGACACAGCAGTATGCTGTCCCTAGGATACTCATCTCATTAGTCTGGACACTCACAGACTCAAAGTTAGAGGATGGAAAGCAAATTTTCAGGCAAATGGCACACAAAAGAAAACAGGAGTTGTGATCTTAATATCAGAGAAAATAATCTTTAAGCTATCAAAAATTTAAAAAGATGTGGAAAGTAACCACTAAATATTAATAAAAGCTTCAATCTATCAACAAGAATTCCATCCATCCTAAACATACATGAACCCTATATAGGAGTACTAACTTTTATAAAGCAGCTTCTACGTAAACTAAAAGAAGATATTGACACTAACAGTATCATAGCTGGGGACTTAAATACCCCACTAATATTCCTAGATAGATGATCAAGGAAAAAAGACAACAGGGAGATCTGAAACCTCAACTTGATGCTTGACCAAATGGACTTAGTAGATAACTATAGAACTCCACCCAACAACCACAGACTATGCATTCTACTCATCAACTCATGGAATGTACTCCAAAATCAACCATATCCTCAGTCATAAATCAAGCTTAAACAAATTTTATAAGATTGAAATACTACTATGCACATTCTCAGACAGTAGTGGAATGAAAATAAATATCAACACCAGAAAAGTTCCCCCAAAACCAACAAAGACATTGACACTAAACACCATGATACTGAACAATTTCTGGTTCAACTCGAAAATCAAAGCAGAAATTAAAAGATTTCTGGAAACAAATGAAACTAAAGACACATCTTAGCAAAACATCTGGGACGCCATGAAAGCATTACTAAGCAGAGAACTCATTTATTTACAAACACACATCAAGAAAATGGAAAGTTCACAAGCCAACAGCCTCACAAATCACCTAAGGTAGCTGGAAAGATAAGACAACCAAATCCCTAACTTCAGCAGAAGAATCCAGATCAACAAAGTAAAAGCTCAAATACAGGACATAGAAGACAAAAATATCATTCAAAAAATCAACAAAACACAAATCTGGTTCATTGAAAGAATAAAGAAGATTGACCAACCCCTAGAATGATTGATCAAGAATAAAAGAGAAAAGGCCCAAATAAACACAATCAGAAGTGCAAAAGATCAAATCACAACAGACCCCGAAGAAATGCAAAAACTATCAGAGATTACAATGCACATCTATATGGAAACAAACTCGAAAACATAAATGAAATGGAGAACTTTCTGACATCAACAACTTCCCAAGGTTGATGCAAGAAGAATTTGAGACATTAAATAGACCAATAAAAATCCAGGAAATCAACTCTGTCATAAGAAAACCATCTACAAAAAAATTCCTAGACCAGATGGCTTTCCAGTAGAGTTCTACAAAACAAACATGGAGGAGCTGATATCAATCTTATTCAAAGTATCCCAAGCAATTGAGAAAGATGGAACTCTCCCCAAATCATTGTATGAAGCTAACATCACACTGATACCCAAACTGGGGAAAAATCCAACAAGGAAAGAGAACTACAGGCCAATATCCCTGATGAACATTTATGCAAAAATACTCAACAAGATTCTTGTAAATCAGATCCAACAACACATCTCAAAAGTCATCCACAATCAAGTAGTTTTCATCTCTCAGATGCAGGGCTGGTTCAACATCTGAAAGATCATAAATGTAATTCAATACATCAACAGATGTAAAAATAAGAATCACATGATTATATCATTGTATACAGAAAAAGCTTGAGATAAAACCCAGTATCTCTTCTTGATAAAAACCTTTGAACACTTAGGCATAGAGGGAACATACCTCAAAATAGTAAGAGCCATCTACAATAAAACCACAGCCAACATATTGCTAAGTGGACAGAAGTTGCAAGCATTTCCCCTGAAAACCAGAACAACCACTCCTGTTCAACATAGTATTGAAAGTCCTAGATAAAGTAATCAGAGAAGAGAAGGAAAATGGAGGTGTCCAAATAGGAAAAGAGGAAGCCAAGATAACCTTTTTTGTTGATGATTTGATTTTATACCTTGAAAATCGAAGAGAATCTGTCAAAAACAAAATGTGCACTCATAAAGGACTTTGGCAATGTCTCACACTACAAAATCAACGTGCAAAAGACAGTTGCATTCTTATACACCAACAACAGGCAGAGAACCAAATAAAAAAGACAATCTCATTCACAATAGCCACCAAAAAAATGAAATACTGCCAGGCTCGGTGGCTCAGCCTGTAATCCCGCGCCTTTGGGAGGCTGAGGTGAGTGAATTGCCTGAGCCCGCGGGTTCGAGACCCATCTGGGCAAGCGAGACCTCATCTCTACAATAAATCAAAAAATCAGCCGAGCGTGGTAGCGCGTGCCTGTAGTTCCAGCTACTTGGAAGGCTGAGGCGGAAGAATCGCCGGAGCCCAGCAGGTCGTGGCTGCGGTGGCCGGGAGCGGCCACTGCACTCCAGTCTGGGCGACAGAGTGAGACTCCAACTCAAAAAAAATAAAATAAAATAAAATAAAATAAAATAAAATACCTTGGCATCTTCCTAACTAGAGAATTGAAAACCTTTACAATTAAAACTACATGACACTGCTCAAAGAAATCAGATGACACAAACAAATGAAAAAATATTCCATAATCATAAATTGAAAGAATCAACATATTAAGATGTCCATCCTACTCAAGGCAATCTACAGATTTAGCACCATATTCATTAAATTACCAGAAGCATTCTTCTCAGACCTGGAAATGACAATACAAAAATTCATATAGAAACATAAATGACCATGAATAACTAAAACAATCTTTAGCAAAAGAAACAAATCAGGAGGTATCACACTTTCAGACTTTATACTTTACTATAAGGCTGCAATAATCAAAACAGCCTGATATTGGTTCAAAAACAGGCAAATAAGCCAATGGAATGGGATGGAGATTCTGGAAGCAAAACTTCAAATTCTCAACCAACTCATCTGCAACAAAGCCTCCACTAACAACCCCTGGAGAGAGGAGAACTTATTCAGTAAATAGTGCTGGGAAAACTGTCTGACAACATGCAGCAAATTAACAAGACCCCTGCCTATCACCATACACAAAAATCCACTTTATATGGATCAAAGGTCTAAACGTAAAACTTCAAGCTATAAGATTCTTAGAAAATCCAATAAACACCCTAATGGAAATTAGAACTGGCAACCAATTCCTGATCAAAACCCCAAATGCCCATGCCATAATAGGTCAGATAGTCAAGTTGAACCTCATCAAACTGAAAAGCTTCTGCAAGCAAAAGAAACCATCAAGAGAGCTGGGAGACAACCCATAGACTGGAAAAAATATTTGCCCACTGTATATCTGACAAAGGCTTAACATCTAGGATGTACAAGGAACTCGAGTGCGCTGAAAAGAAAAAAAAAAGCCTATTAAAATGTGGACAAAAAATATGAACAGACACTTCTCAAAAGAAGAGATATGAACAGCCAACAGATACAAGAAATAATTCTCTCCTCACTAATCATCAAAGAAATGCAAATCCAAACCACAATGAGATACCACTTAACTCCATTCAGGATGGTCCTCATCAGTAGCTTAAAAAACAACAGATGCTTGAGAGGATGCTGGAAAAGGGAAACACTTCTACACTGTTGCTAGGAGTGTAAACTAGTATAACCTCTGTGGAAAACAGTGTGGCAATTCCTATAGATCTAAAAATTGACCTTCTATATGACCCAGAAATCCCCCTTCTGGGAATATACCCAGAGGAACTCAAATCATTCTACAAAAAAAGATACTGCACACACATGCTTATCACAGCATTATTCACAATTGCAAAATTAAGGAACCAATCATGCTGCCCATCGAAATTGGACTGGATAAAAAAATGTGGCACATATACATGAAGAAATATTATGCAGCCATAAGGAAGGACAAAATTATGAACTTTGCAGCCACTTAGATGGATTTAGAGTCTATAATACTCAGTGATCTATCACAGAAACAAAGAACTAAGTACCACATGTCATCACTCATAAGTGGACCCCGAACAATTATCATAATACTATAAGAAAGGGATTGGCAGTGGGGGGAAACTGCCAGGGGAGAGGTGGGGCAAACTTCATCAATAAGGATACCTAATCTCAAACCAGACCAGCTGGTGACCAAAGTGAGTCCTGAACTTGACTTGTTCAATGACCATTTGTATATCAACTGAATTGTACCCCACATCTTAAAATAAAACAAAAAGAATTTTGGCAGTTCCTCAAAAGTTAAAAATAGAGTTCAATATGACTCAAGATCTCCACTCCCAATTACATGTTCAAGAGATTTAAAAATACATGCGAACACAAAAACTTGTACAAGTGTTAACAGGAGTACCATTCATAATAGTAAAAGGGTAGACATATCCCAAATGTCTATCAGCAGATGAAGGAATGAGCAAAATTTCTCCCTGGATTCCATACATTTCTTGTGCTGTATAAGGCAGAATTTTTGACTAAGTGGTTCCTCAGCATGAAGTTTACATCACTTCCGTTCTCCAGTAGCAGATAGAAAAGTTGGCTAAGTTTATCATGTCTTCTATTAGCCAAACTCAATAAGAAGAAGTATATAAATTAGTGCACTGGAACCACAGAAATTCAGAATACATTGAGGTGAGAATTACTGCTCCTGGAAGTCCTCAGAGTCACTAACTTGCAAATATTAAGGAGAATCTTTTGCAAGTTTACCTTGCCTTCCTAATTTCCCCAGAGAATCTTTAAGTGGAAATTGTAACTGTCTTCCCAACAGACAGAGGACCAAGGACTGGGAAAATAATGTTTCAGAAGGGTAATGGAATGATAAACATCTTTTAGAGGTAAGTAGGTCCTACAGAGAAAAAACTAAAGAAAACATTGCAATATTTAGGGGCATAATTCTCTGTTTTCCCTTCAGAATCTGCAAGTATAAGTAAATGAATGAATGAATAATAATGTTGCATACTATCTTTTTATGATAATATATAAAATGAGAATGTGTGTTTCCAAGAGTGAAGGGGATTTTGTAAAAGAAGTGAGAAATTGAGGACATTTTTGAAGAATGTGACTAAAATTATAGAGTACAAATTTCTCCTATTTACTTAAGTCTTTTTATATGATAGTCTTTTGTGCTCCATCTCTCTTAATCGCTGTACCTCATGTTCATGGAATATAGCATCACCCTCAAGTAATTACTTTCAGGTCCCACAGTTCAGTTAATGTATATATTCCAATTTGGAGTTCATGACTGGATGACCCCAGACCCCAAGCAGTGAGCCATTATGTTCTGTTGCCTCTAAAACTGAGATGATGATGTCTACAGGTAAAGAAGGGCTGATTCTCAGGGCTACTTTGAAGTGGAGGCAATAAATGACAGGGCAGCTACTCATAATCAGCAGGGATCCGAGTGATCCACCTGAGTCCTTCACCTTCTGAGATTTGACTCTATCCTCTGACTTGTCACTGTCAGCTGTGCCTCTAGTTTTGAACTTTCTTTTTTTTAATCAACTTTTCCCAGACCTTGTTCCTAAATATCAGATTAGAGTTAGTCTGCAATCAATTGATTATATTGGCATGTAATTGAATAGAACACAGTGCAAAAACTATTTTAGAAAGGCATAGTTTGGACCAAAGGGCTACATTTAACAGGGAACTATTAAAGTAGAAGACCAGAAGGAATGTTGTAAGCAATCCCTTTATCTGTATATATACCCTGCTCATGCTCTGTCTGAGAATCCACCATTTCTTTTTTTTTTTTCCAGTTGAAGTCTCACTCTGTTGCCCAGGCTGGAGTGCGGTAGCACACTTACAGCCACAGCAGCCTCAACCTGTGGACTCAGGCAATGCTTCCGCCTCAGTCTTCCAAGTAGCTGGAATTCCAGGCACCCACCACCATGCCCGGCTAATTTTTTTGATTTACTGTAGAGACGAGGTCTCACCAAGTTTCCCAGGCTGGTCTCTAACCCATGGGCTCAAGCAATCCTCTTGCCTCAGCCTCCCAAAGTGCTGGGATTATAAACTTGTGCCACCACACTCAGTCACCACTATTCTTGAAAGGCATATGTAATATACAGTAGAAAGGTAGGCTTTGGCCAGAAATATACCATTAAATTCAAGTCTTTTAAAAAACCTAAGAATGAGTCTAATGACCAATGTGGGAGTTAGCAGGTGAGAGGACTACCTAGGACAGAGACATTAGTGTATTTAGAGGGACTGACAGGATCATATCTTCTTCCAAGTTTTCCTTGTTTTTTTTTTTTTAACCACTCTCTTCATGCAGCATTGTGAGTTCAGAAGATATGGCTATTGTTCCCCACCCTTTGAGGGCTCAAGGAAATGGAAACAACAGTGAAGCTAAAGACAACCAATTAATATTCCAAACTCACTTAGCTGCTAAGTGTAATGGTCACAAAACCTATTTACTACCTCTGGCAGGTTCTGTGCTAGGCAATAAGGTCTCTTCATTTCCCTTTCTGCTCTTGGTAATCTTGGGAGGCAGGTATTATATGTACGTGTCAGAGAAACTAAGGACACACAGCTAAGTTGTACAGACAAGGTTCGAAGGCAGGTGAGCCTGACTCTATATCCTCTTTTTGCTCAATCACCAAAAGAAGCTAGGATGGCACAAAGTTTACTTGGGGATATTGACAAGCAAGCAGATATACATTAAAGAGATTCTGAAAATAGAATTTTATTAGGAAAAAAAATCCTTTTACTTTGCCATCTAAACTGAAACACCTTGCATATTTTGTTTTATTCTCTTCTTGTTCTTCCTTTGCAGAATTGTGTGTGGTGAGTATGTACATATACATGCTTGTGTATATACATCTTTATAACTCTCCTGTGCATAAAATGTATTTTCTGTTGGTTTTACTCAATTTATAAACATTACTCAATATATTACTCATAAACCACCTGATATTATTACTTCATTTGTGTAGTCTTCATTTTGTCATTTGTTTTTATTAAGTAATTGTGTTATTTCTGATGAGAAAAAAATAATAAGATGACACCTCCAAGACAAAAACAAAGTTCTGCTTGTAACCTCTTTAAGCATGCTTACAAAATCTTTCTTATAATTGCCAGATAATTTAAATTTGACTTTTGTCCCGAATCAGCATGTTAATATATTTCCAGAACAAATTCAAAAATGGCTTAATTAAGAATGAAGACAAAAAGAAATTGCATATCATGACTAGAATTAATATTAACTTCTTTATTTTATTTTTTCTTAATTCTGTAGATCTACAAAATCCATGTCACAATTTTATTTATTTAATTTTTAGAAACAATCTATTATACAATTAATATCATTTATGGTATAATTATTTAGTTTATAATAGGCAGATTCCATATTACACATGAATATTTGCCAAACTACAATTCATTATTAATATTAAAAGGCAATTTAAGAGGTCAGCTAGTTAATCCATTAGGCTTCATTAATCTGTCCCTTAAAAAATAAAAAGTTGCCGGGCTCGGTGGCTCAGCCTGTAATCCCGCGCCTTTGGGAGGCTGAGGTGAGTGGATTGCCTGAGCCGGCGGGTTCGAGACCCGCCTGGGCAAGCGAGACCTCATCTCTACAATAAATCAAAAAAAAATTAGCCGGGCGTGGTAGCGCGCGCCTGTGATTCCAGCTACTTGGAAGGCTGAGGCGGAAGGATCGC
>CAUYQG010276382.1:0-33690 GCA_963574415.1 Tarsius wallacei | reverse complement strand
TTTCTTTTGGGGTTGATGAAGGTGTTTCAAAGTCGATTATGAGCCAGGCTCAGTGACTCAGCCTGTAATCCCGCACTTTGGGAGGCTGAGGTGAGCGGATTGCCTGAGCCCACAGGTTCGAGACCCGCCTGGGCAACTTGGCGAGACCTCATCTCTACAATAAATAAAAAATTAGCCAGGCGTGGTAGCGTGTGCCTGTTGTTCCGGCTACTTGGAAGGCTGAGGCAGAAGATTCGCCGGAGCCCAGCAGGTTGATGCTGGGGTGGCCATAAGTGTGCCACTGCACTCCATCCTGGACAACAATAATATTATTATTATTTTGATTTGGGCTTAAGAATCACCTTTTAGAGTTTGATTCCATGGGTCAAACACAGAACATAAATACACCAGTTAGATACAGCTGCCTTGTTGTACCATACTTCTTGTGGGTTTTTAATCACAGATGTTGACTGGCTTAGTTTTGAACTGTACAATCAGTAGAAGATCATATTGATTGGGCATTTACAGTTCTGTGGCTCACACTGATAGTCTAATAAATATGATTTGGTGGATCCATTATTTTTTTGCTATGATTACTCTCTTCTCCTTTTTAGAAGGATTTAAATATAGAAGAACTTAAGTCAACCATCACAGAATACAGAAGTATTATAGAGGTATACCTTTTAAAATTATTGTTATTAATCTCACAGCTTGCAAGATGGGTTTGTTAAATGTAAATTCACCACTTGAGTCACATGTACAGCCTAATGTTGTGTGTGATTCCAGAATTTACAAGGGGATAAAAACAAACTGACTCATGAGTTACAGCAGTTGCAGCAGGAACTCATCGTGTGAGTATAGAGCGGCCCTCGCCAGTCTCCTCTGTGTGCCTCTGCCCAGTTGTATTGTTGGCCAACTGGGCTACATGCAGTTCTTTGAATGTCTGCCTTCTTTTCTTCTGTACCTTTGTGATATTTTCTCTGCTTTTCTCCATGGCAACTCCTTTAAACATTTTTTATGGCTTTTCCTGATTGTCTTACTCAGCTTGGACTGCTATTAATATAACAAAATACCACAGACTGGGTGACTTCAGCAGCAAACATTGATTTCTCACAGTTCTGGAGGCTGGAAGTCCAGAACCAGGGTGCCATCAGGGTTGGGCTCTAGTGAGGGTCTTCTACCAGGTTGCAGACTGCTGACTTCTTGTATCTTGGGGGAAGAGGCCAGCTCTTTGGCCTCTTCTTAGATCCCATTCATGAAGGCTCCACCCTCATAACCTAAATTACCTTCCAAGGGCTCCACTTCCAGATATCATCACATTGGAGTTGGAATTTCAACATATGAATTGGGGGCCTGGAGACACATTTAGTCCATTGTGATGACTTTCCCTTTGCTCTTCCCTTACCTTGAGATTAAGCAGTCTTTTTGAATGTAAGCATGGCATGTCGTTTTCATCTCTTTCCCAACATACATCATTCTGTATTATCCTGTATAATAATCATTTGTTTCTGTATGTGTTTAATATGCTAGTCCAGAATCCATAGCAGCCAATCAGATAACAAAAATGAGTAAAACCAATGGAGTATGGACATGCCTGCATTTGGTGAATGGTAAATGAGAAAAGTGCATTTATAGGCAGAGGGGGCTACTCCACTTAACTCCAGCTAATTGCTACATCGCTACTACATGGACACAGTCTGGTGATGTCTTCTGGTATTGGAAGAAAAGCCAGAAACCCAGATGTTTTAGTAAAATTGTCTAAATTTTAACTATTGGCTTGATTTCTTTTAAAAAGTGTAATCTACTTGTTTGTGATCATCTATAGTCACTCTCAGTGCAACTTCTGGAGGACAGGGAACTATTTCTTCCTTCTGTATTCTGAAGCACCTTATGGAATTCTGGGTGCACATGGGCGCTTCCTGTTGGTGATAAATTAACATATTCTGGTGAGTTTGAGCAATGTTGAGGTATACCTAACTAGACCGGACTACTGTTTTTTCAAGGAATGGCATCCAGTTGAATGTTAGTGGAGAGTGTGATGGGATCATCACTGAAGAAGAAAAGTCTTTACATTATGAACTTATTCTTGCTCAGTCTGCAGAGGTAGGTAATTACAACAGGATGAAAAGCTTTGAGAAATAGCCATCCCCTGTGGTAGCTTACTATTAAGTGAAGGTCGATAGCTTGCTGAAAACCACCAGGGACGTTTTGAGGGAATCTGCTGATAATTCTTAGAATCCAAGTCGAATGTCACTTAGCCTGGGGGAAAGGACTGTTGTCAAAGCTCCAGCGAGGATCCAGCACAGATTTGTGGAACTGTGTATTCAGTGCATTGGAACTTTAGAAATCCTTTTATGTTTTTGATCTTTCCAGAACAGATTACCTGCACTGGTCCCCAGCCTGGGGTCCTGAAGGTAGCAATGAAAATCCTTAAGCTACTTTTTAGTATTTTCCAAACCTCCAAAGAAGATGTATTTACCCAAAATAAAGATGCCCAGGAACAACACCAAATTTCTTTGCTTTAGGATGCGATTTACCCACCAACCCAATTTAATGACAATGATTATTACATTCTGAACAGAAAGCTAGCATTTTTATATGTGTTTTGGTTAATTTTATAGTGTCAAAATGAATTATTAAGCTTGAAGATCTGAGTTTGTCTTGTAGGCCCAATTTTTTATCACATGGTAGAAAAATACCCAAAAACCTTCTTGCAGATAAAAACATTGTGATCCCCTTGTGTTATATTTTCACCCCTTCATATTTTCTATGTATGAATGGGGGGGATGCAAACATTTAGGATTTAAATATAGATATGTTGGGAACATATCTTATGTTGGGAAATGCTTTATTTAGCAAATTGCTTTCTTTTCACCATTTGGTGGTCTCTCTGTATCTGTGGGTGGTGAATATGTCAGAAAGTTCTCCTGTTGACAGCTGTGATATAACCTTGAAAGGAGGGGAAGAATGTCTTTGGGGCAAATGCTGTTTGGATTGCTTCTGCCAAGGATGCAGGGACAGCATATGCTGCCTTCGTCTGAAGCCGTCTCCGGCAGCCCTGGACATTCTGCTGAGGGCTATGCTTTCCTGACATTCTGTTTCAAATGCTCATCATTTCTCTGTATTTTTGAAACCAAGCCAAACTGCCAGACTGAATGAAACGGTGGCAAATCTGCCACGGCAGTGTGTTTTTATCCTCAGTCCTCTGAGATAATAATGATGTCAAGATGCCAGCTCAGAAAGTTCTATATTTCTTAACAGGGCGTTATCAGCCAGCAGAGTTCTGGCTCTGAGGTTTACCCACCGATGAGTTAGGAAGTTTGCCTTCTAACTAGAATTTGAAAGAAGAGTCCTCTGGCCTTTTCAACAGATAGCAAAAAGAAGGCTTGTGTTGATGTCATCTATCTAAAATCTGACAGGATGCAGAGACTATGAGAGAAGTATAAGGAACATACTTTGTGAAACATCATTTGAGTGTGCCTTTTATGAATGGGGAAGAGGCAAATGAAACCTATTTTCAGTGGGATTATTTGAACAGCCCCCTCCCTCACCAGTTTTTTCCCTTCTGTGAATTTATTATTTTTATTTATTTTATTTTATTTTGGATTCAAGCAGTACATGCCCATTTGTTACATGGGCATATTGTGTGAGGTTTGGGCTTCTGTTGAGTCCATCAACCAAATAGTGAGCATGGTATCCAGTGGACGGTTTTTTAGCCTTTGCACCTCTCCCTCTCTCTCCCCTTTGGGAGTTCCCAACATCTGCTGTTCCCATCCTTATAGCCTGTGTGTAGCCAGAGTTTAGCTCCCACTTATATTTTATTTTATTTTTTATTTTTTTATTTATTTATTTATTTATTTATTTTTTTTTTTTTTTGAGTCGGAGTCTCACTCTGTCGCCCAGACTGGAGTGCAGTGGCCGCTCCCGGCCACCGCAGCCTTGACCTGCTGGGCTCCGGCGATCCTTCCGCCTCAGCCTTCCAAGTAGCTGGAACTACAGGCACATGCTACCATGCCCGGCTAATTTTTTTGGATTTATTGTAGAGATGAGGTCTCGCTTGCCCAGGCGGGTCTCGAACCCATGGGCTCAGGCAATCCACTCACCTCAGCCTCCCAAAGGCACGGGATTACAGGCTGAGCCACCGAGCCTGGCTTAGCTCCCACTTATAAGTGAAAACATGAGGGTTTCAGATTTCTGTCTCTGTGTTAATTTGCCTAGAATGATGGCTTTCGTCTGCATCTACATTGCTGCAAAGGACATGATTTCATTCTTTTTTATGACTGTGTAGTAGTCCCTGGTGTATATGTACTACATTTCTTCATGAATTTCTTTACCTTCTCCTATTTTTGTATTAACATAAACATAGAGCCATAACAGTTTATATCACTCACATGTAAATGTTATCTATTAATGAATGAATTTTTCTTAAGACAAAATAAATGTTCAGTTGAAGCCATTCTGTAGAGAAAATACCAACAGTTTTTTTTTTTTTTTGGATGTAGGAGTCCACAAGACTGCTGAGAACTGTTTGATGATAATAATTACATTGACCCATGAGTATCATTTTCATAATGTTCTTTAGTGTTTAGTAGGATGACACAACTCTGGGCATTTTGGTAATTGTTTCAGAACAATGAAACTGAATGGCAGTGCAATTTAATCAACTTGTCATCTTTGGACAAGATGTCGGACCAAGAAATGCTGCTGTTACTAAGAGAACCTGAACAAAAGAAAGCAGAGTTTACAGCTACGCTTCAGAAACTGGTATTATATAATATGCTTGTATCATGTTATTTCACTTTGGCTAGGAATATCTGCAGATAATTGGCCTGCAGCCTGTTTGCTGAGTCTAAATGTATCTGTGTGCTGTTGAGACACAATTAATTCTAGGATAAGAGAAGACTTTTCTTAAACATTCCCAAAGTTGATCTTCTAGCTCTGGGTCAATCAGGACTAACACATTGACCAGTAGATATGGATTGCTTGAGCTTATTTTTCCTATGGGTTAATCTTTAGTATCAAAGTGCTGAAGACATTGTATCTATTAAACAGTTTCCTTACCTTAATTTTCTTCTAGTTAATGGGCTAGTATTTCTTCCTCCATTTTTATTTTTCATTATAAACTCTAGATAAGCTGGGTGAGATGGCTCACACCTGTAATTCCAACACTTTGGGAGGTGGAGGTGAGAGGATTGCCTGAATCCAGGGGCTCAAGACCAGCCTGGGCAACTTGGCAAGACCTCATCTTTACAATAAATAAAAAAATTAACTGGGCATGGTGGTGCACACCTGTAGTTCCAGCTACTTGGAAGGCTGAGGCGGAAGGATCACCTGAGTCCAGCAGGTTGAGGCTGTGGTGGCCATGAGCGTACCACTGCACTCCAGCCTGGGAGACAGAGTGAAACTCCTACTCAAAAAACAAAATAAAACAAACAAAAACTCTAGATGATTGGAGAAATCAGAGAACAACATTTTTTCATATCAGTACTTCCAGTCCCATTCACAGTGCCTAGCATATAGTAAGTAGCATTTAGTTTGGTGAATGATAAAAACTAACAAAAATGCATGTTTTCATCTATTTAAAAGAGAAATAAGAAAGGGTAGGTTTTGTTCTGGAAAGCGATTCTATATATATTTGTTGTATGTAGAGTTACCATGCATACACAGCAACATCCTGGCATAAAGGAAAATCTTTGGGAGACATTAGATGAGAAAAAACTCATTCTGATATCTTCCTGAATTTTCTATATAGTAGAACTTTGGCCTAATTAATTCTAATGATACAATAGCATATGCCTTTCTCCTGAATTCATAATTGAAGATGTGGAACTCTTTTTTCCAGCATGAAGAAGTTTCTGAAGTTGAAACCCTCACTGATAGCACCCTGCAGTGGGTAACTAACCCAGAAATCACCATGAAAGAAAAGTGGGAAAAGAAGCTTACTGTGAGTGTTCTATATTTTGTAAATTTCCTGGTTTTTCTTCCACTTTTTACAGCACTATTTCTAAGACTTTATTGTGACCTTCTGCTATCTTGGTCTGATGATGAGTGTTGAGTGTAAGTATACAAGTGTGAGGGTTAGAATAAACGTGTGAGTGAGAGGACTGAGAAAGCGTGAGACTGAGTGAGTGTGAAGACATGTTTGATGTGATTGAAAGACAAAGAATAAGTAAGATAATTTAATGAAAAATGTATACTATTTGTATTCTTGTGAGAAAAGGCTAGTCTAAGCTTGAATTTTTTTCTTGGCCTATTAAAATTCTCTAACTTTGATAGAATGATTATTGTGTAAAAGAATTGTATTCCGAAGACTATGACAGTTTCATTATCTCAGAATGTCACAGTACCTTAGAAAAACAGGAACTTCTTAGGTAGCTATTCCCTACTTTATTAGAAAGAAAGCATATAAGAAGAAATCTCTCCTTCTGCCTATTATCTGTTATATCTACTTCTTGATAGTCAGACTATTCCCTAGCATCCATCAGCTCCCTAATCTAAAGAAAGAAGTAAACTCTGGAATATTATTCTCACCCCTTTGCCAATCTAATATATTTTTAAGTTGCTTTTGAATATGATAATCGACAAATACTGATTTTGTTGTGTTATCTTGTCCCATCCTGTTCTAAAGCAATTGTGATGACTGCTGAAATGGTCAGGAACCCTCTTATCTCAAAAAGAAAACAAAACTCAATTTTAGGAATGTGATAGGCACTTTGTATATACTTGTTCAATTGAGATAACCAATGACCAATCTCTGAGTAATTGAGCATTGATATTAATTCATTGATACTTTTTGTGTCCCATGACAGAGAATGCCATTGAGATGACAATGCTCCCAGCATTTTATATAGCCTCTGTCATTTGTTTATATTTAACATTGAAATACTGGAGTTTGTTTTGTGACTTTTCCTGTAGGAATTCAAGCATAACATGGAAGAGAAGCTCAATCTTTGCATACTAATGCTGAACATCTTGGGAAACCACAAAGAATCTCTTGATAAACAATTTGTCAAATTAATAGAGATTTTGAAGAGATTCAGGCTGGAATATTTTCATTTCAGAAAAGAATTTCTTTCCAGGTGATGATCATTTATAAATAAGAAACCCATAATTCCATACTCGATGCTATGATTATGCCACAGTATTCAGTTTACTTTCTGCAAGTTGTATACATTGATTGCAGAGGATACTTTTTTCAGAGAAAACATTCTGTTTGACATTTCTAAATTGTGAAATAGTGTGAAATTGACTTATGTGCTCAAAATTGCAAATGATGAACTTTAAAATCTGTGGAAACCAGTATAATGAGTTATTTTTTCCTTAGAGAAGGAATGTGGGATTATGAAATATAGAATTCTTTTAACTAGAAGGGACCCTCGAGATTCTTAGTAACCTCATAATTTTACAGAGGACTAAGGCATAAGGAGATAATGTGAATTCATCACAGTCCAACAGTTGTTAATGGAAACTCTAGAATGTGATGTCAGGTCTGTCATCCCCTACCCTACTAGGCTTTAGATTTTACCCCAGTCTACAATGCATCACACTGGGTACCAGTTAACTGAATTTCAGCTAAATGGAGTCATAGGGAATAGAGAACAACCCATGTAAAATAACTTATCGTATACTTCCTCTAACCTCCATTTTTATGATTTTGGAGAAATTCTTGAAATTTTTACACTCCGTGAACCACAAGCGCAGTGATGGTATGTTTCACTGGGATTCAGACTACTATTTATATAGCTGCTAGCTCCATACTTAGCACTCCTTTAAGAAATGCTTTTTGAATGAACAAATGAACATGGGTGTATATTGAACATGAACAAAGTAAAAAAAAATGTAGAGACTAAGGTAAGCTTAAAGGAAATAGCCAGAATAAACTGCTCTCTTTCTCCAAATATAAGGAAACTAGATACCAGAAAGAGGCTAATACCAGAAGGAACCCTCAAGAAAATGATTTTCTGCTTTCACCAAGAAGCAGAGAACCCAGACTTCCCCATAGTGGTAAATGATGTAGGTTAAGTGAATCTGAAGCTTCCTTCATGCAGATACCATCTCCACAAAGGGAACATCAGAATTCTTCTATTTAGCAACAAAGAACCATTAAGAGAAAGGCTGCACTAGAGTAACCTCTGAGTGAGTGAATCTTCATAGTATCCTACTAGACATACAAGCATCCCAGTTAAATAATAGTAGGTATCATTTGTCTAGAGGCGACTATGTCAGATGTAGTGTTAAGAATTAAAATACATTTATCTCCAAGGAGATAACTTGTCACCAGCTGGGATTAAGTGACAGCTGGATTCAGGCCTAGTTATGTCCAGCTTCAAAGCCTATGCTCTTTCAATGATTTCCCCGCCATTGGCTTGTTAAATCTGATACAATATTTGTTTAAAATATTCTGGGAACCTAGCATTGGGTTAAATACTTCTTGCCAACCTATGGCTGGTTGTAGTCTTCTAGACACAATTTAAAACAGACAATGCTACATAGAGGCTACACACAAAACAATTTGATTACTAATTTTAATTATAAATAAGAAAATGACTGAAGTATTTTGTGAGGAAGAGAGAGAGAATTTTATGTTTAGATGAGGTGGAAAATGCTTATTAAAGGAAAATTTTTAGGTGCTGTTTGCTGAGGAAGAAAAGGCTTCCATTCTGCTGTGAGACAAATAGGCTCTAGCACTAAGGATTGAAAGAATTGAGTGGGTCAATGAGAGGCAGCAAAAGTAAAAGTTGCTCTAAGAGCCCTCAGTGAGAAAAGCAAGGCATGATTCATACAACATCCATCTGAGTTTCCACTTTTGCCAGGCTTCTGCACTCCCTGCACCCTGCCAGGTACTAGGCAATTATGGGAAGCAAGACCGAAATCTCTGCCCTTGTGGAATTAACATCTTGATAGGGACACAAATGCCAAACTAATAAAAACTTATATGATATAATGCCAGGAAATAGTAAGTGATGTGGAGAAAATTAAAGCAGGATAAGAAGACAGAGAATGACAGCAAACAGGAGTACCTAATTGTAGAAAGAATAGCTAGGAAAATTATACCTGAGGAGTGATGAATTGAGTGGATTGCTGGATAAAGTGAGGGAATAAGCTGTGTGGTGATCGGGAGGGTTCTAGGAAGAGGAAGTAACTGGTGTGAAGACCTTGAGGTTGTAGTGAGCTTGGTGTGTTTGAATATCAAGAAGCTGGCATGGTTGGGGTTGGATAAAGGCTGGGCAGTGGTAGAAGGTGGGACCAGAGGGATAGGTGGGGGCCATGTCACAGCCAGCCTTACTATCTATGTTTAGGAGTTGGGATTTTATTCTGAGTGTGGTGGGAAGCCATCAGAGGGTTATGAACAGAGAAGAGAGATAACTTGTGTTTTGAAAGATCTACAGGGTGGAGAATTATTTATGAGGCAAGAGTAAAAGCAATGAGAAGAGTTTTTTTCAACAACAGATCACCATTTAGTGATCCTTATATCAATTTACTGGATTGTGACCTCCTTTAAAAAAAAAAAAAAGCCTAAGATACAAAGTGCATTGCAAATAGTAAGAGTAGTGCTTAATAAAATTTTTGTTTCAGCTACATGAATTTGTGTGTGTAGTGGGTTAAAATATAAGATATTTACTGAGTCATGGTCAAAAATGTTGCTATTGCAATAGTCCTAGTAAGAAATACAATGTGGGCCTGGGAAACAGTCTTGGAAGTAGTAGGAAATGATTGGATTCAAACTGTATTTCAAGGGTGGGTCAGATTAGATATGCTAGTAGATTAGATTTTAGAGAGTGCAAGAAAGAGAAGATTCATACTTAAAGATTTTTGGTCTGAAAACTTGGTAAATGATGTGCTATTTAGATAGCAAAGTCTGGGAGAGATGCAGATGTGATAGGGTTTGGAATAAAAATCAAGATTTAGCATGAGAACATGTTAGGAGGAAGAGATGTTGGACTTAAAAATACACCCAAGCTAATGTTAAGTACCTCTTAACATGATAATACAAATTTCTATGGAAGAAAAACCTCCAAAGGTTTTTCATCTGTTGACTATCTTTAACAGATGGTACCATCTAGTTTTTTTTTAAAAGCTATTTCTAAGACTGTTATGATTCATAAAATTTATAAAAATTATTGTCTTATAGGTAAAAAATACATATAAGTAGTTGAAAGCATTAGTACTATTAAATAGGAATTTATTATGGTCCTGAAAACCCTTTTGCTCTCTCTTAGAAGATAATAAATACTCTTGAGAGCTTAGGCTATTTCTGGAAGAGAGAAAAGTAGATAAAACTCATGTCTTTGAAGAAAAAAAACCAGAAGTGATATCAGAAAGATGGTGGAATAGGAAGCCATGGGCCCTTTTTCTCCCCTGAAATATACTATTTGATCAATACATGAACAAATTCCTTTTGTGAGAAATCCAGAAACTAGTTGAGAGGCTCCTGAACCCTGGGTGAGCACAAAACCAGCTATATCAAGGCTGCTAGGAAAATTTTAGAAACCCTCACCATAATCCCTATCCCCAGCTTAGTGCCAAGTAGTTGAAAGGATACCCCCAACTACTGGCTTCTCTCTGGGGAGGGAAAGAGTTCTAACACATGTCTTAATATTCCAATTTTTCTGGGGTCTACCCGAGGTACAGGCTTCTGTTTCACCTCTCTTGCAGGGCTGATGAGACCTGGTGTAATCTAGATGCCTGGAGGCCTCTGAAAACAAAGAAGGCCATTTGAACTTGCATGCATGTGCTTGCTAGAGCCCCTATCCTTAGCTCAGTGCAAAGCTAGTAGGTGAAAAACCCTAGATCTCAGCTGCTTTCTGGGAGGATGAAAGAGTTAGCCCAAGCATCTAATGTTTCAGCTTTGTGGAGGGATTCCTAGGGAACTGCCTCTTACTTGTCACTCACAGAGTACTGATGGGACCCAGCCTATTCTAGATGCCTGGGTGCTACTAAGAACAAAAATGGTGCTTTGGACTAGTGTAAATGTTTGAGAGACCTCCAGAATCCCTGCCTGGACTTTTTATGTGTTTTCTCTTGTATGGAATCAGTCTGTGAAGACTGAGAGACCTGGTTATTTTTTCTAATGCATAGTTAAAAACACAAACGGTCAAGGAAAATGAAGAAATAGGGAAATATGCAAATAAAGGAACAAAATAAGTTCAGGAACTGATGCTACTAAAACAGATAAATGAGTCACTTAATGGAAATCCAATAAAGATGCTCAATGAGGTCAGAACAATGTCCAAAGTGATCATTTTAACAAAAAGAAAGAAAATATTAAAAAGTACCAAACAGAAATCTTAAAGGATACAACAAGTGAACTGAAAATTTCACTAAAGGAGTTTAATAGCAGACTATATCAAGCGGAAGATCAGTAAACTTGAAGACAGGTTATAAGAAATTATCTAAGCCGGGTACGGTGGCTCATGCCTATAATCCCAGTACTTTGCGAGGTGGAAGAGAGTGGATTGCCTGAGCCCAGGGGTTTGAGACCAGCCTGGGAACTTGGTGAGACCTCGTCTCTACAATAAATAAAAAAATTAGCCAGGTATGGTGGTACATGCTTGTGGTTCCATCTACTTGGAAGGATGAGGTAGAAGGATTGCCTGAGCTCAGAAGATTGAGGCTACAGTAGCGGAGAGTATGCCACTGCATTCCAGCCTGGGCGACAGTGAGACTCTGACTCAAAAAAACTCCCCCAAAACACAGCACAACACAAAACACAAAACACACACACACACACAGAGAGAGAGACAGAGAGAGAGAGAGAGAGAGAGAGAAATTATCTAGGCCAGGTGCTGTGGCTCACGCCTGTAATCCCAGCACTTTGGGAGGCAGAGGCGAGAGGATTTCCTGAGTCCAGTGGTTTGAGACGAGCCTGGGCAACTTGGCAAGACCTTATCTCTACAATAAATAAAAAAATTAACCAGGCATGGTGGTGTGTGCCTGTAGTTCCAGCTACTTGGAAGGCTGAGGTGGAAGGATCATTTGAGCCCAGTAGGTTGAGGCTGTGGTGGCTATGAGCATGCCACTGCACTCCAGCCTGGGCAACAGAGTAAGACTCCTACTCAAAGAAAAAAAAATAGACATTATCTAGGCAGAGAAGCAAAAAGAGGAAAAAAAAGTGAACAAACTTAAGGAATTTATGGAATACCAGCAAGTGAAATAATATATGCGTGACTGAAATCTCAGAGGAGATGAGAGATAGGAAAGGAAAAAGGTTATTCAAAGAACTAAGGACCCAAAACTTCCCAAATCTGGGGAAGGAAATGGATATTCAGATCCAGGAGACCCAATGGATCCCAAGTATAATGAACCTAAAGAAATTCATATTAAGACATATAATCACACTGTCAAAAGTCAAAAATAAAGAGATAATTGTGAAAGTAGCAATGCATTATGTTAAAAGTGACTCATCACATGAAAGAGGACACCTATAAAACAATCAGCAGATTTCTCAGCAGAAACCTTACAGGGCAGAAAGAAGTATGATTATATATTCAAAGGGCTGAAAGTAATAGAATACTGTGCCTGACAAAACTGGCCTTCAAAAATGAAGGTGAGATAAAGACTTTCTCAGACAAACAAAAACTGAGGGAGTTTATTACCAGTAGATCTGCCTTACAAAAAATGCTAAAGGGAGTTCTTCAAGCCGAAGTAAAATGATGCTAAACAATAATACTAAGGCATATGAAAACATAAAATGAGCTGGTAAAAATAGATAAATAGACAAATATAGAATACTGTAATAGTATAGCGGTAGTAGGTAAATCACTTGATTCTAGCATAAAAGTACTATAAATAACTTTAACTATAGAATATATCAATGGATACACAACTAAAAAGGTGTAAATTGTGACATCAAAAACAAAATGTGTGGAGGAGCAAAATAAAAGTGTAGAGTTTTTTTATGTGATTGAAATTAAGTTGTTATTAGCTTAAAATAGACTGTTACAACCATAAGATATTTTATGTATGCCCCATGGTAACTACAAAGAAAATACCCATAGAAGATACACACAAAAAGAAAGGAATCAAAGTATATAATACAAAAAAAAATCAACAAAGTTCAAAAGACAATGACAAGAGAGGAAAAGAGGAACAAAAGAACTGTAAGACATAAAACAAATAATAAAATATAAATTGTAAGTTATTACCTATCAATAACTACTTTAACTGTAAATGGGTTAAACTTTGCAATTCAAAGATACACAGAGCTGAAAGTATTTAGGGAAAAAAAGCCAAGATCCAACTATAAGATATCTTCAAAAGACTCACTTTATATTTAATTACACATATAGGCAGAAAATGAAGAGATGAGAAAGGATATTTCATGTAAATGGTAAGCAGAAATTAACAGGGGTAACTATATTTATATCAGGCACAGAAAACTTTAAGTAAAAAAAAAAACTGTCATAGACAAAGAAGGGCATTTTATAATGACAAAAGGACCAATTCACCAGGAAGATATAACAGTTGTAAAATATCTATGTACCCAACATCAGAGCACCTAAATATATAATGCAAACACTGACAGAACGGAGGGAGAAATAGAATAAATAGACAGTGTTACAATAATAGGAGACTTCAAGTTCACTTTCAACAATGGAAGGAACATCTGGGCAGAATACCAATGAGGAAATAGCAGATGCTGATAACACTAGAGATCAAATGGACCTAACAGATAAATACAGAACATTCCACCCAACTGCAGCAGCATATATATCCTTCTCACGTGCATATGGAACATCTTCAGGATAGATGATCACACGTTAGGTCACAAAACAAGTATTAACAAATTTTTAAAAATTGAAGTAATACTAAATATTTTTTGCCTATCACATTGTAATGAAAATAGAAATCTATAGCAGAAGGAAAACTTAAATATTCACAAGTATGTGAAAATTAACATATTTGTTAGTAATGAATGGGTCAATGAAGAAGTCAAAAGAAAAATTAGAACGATCCTGAGACAAGTGAATACAAACACACCATGCCAAAACATATGGGATAGAGCAAAATCAGCACTAAGAGGGAAGTTTATAAAAAAGGAGAAAGATCTCAAATAAATCTAACTTTATACCTCAATGAACTAGAAAAAGAGGAAAAACTTAAGACCAGAGTTCTTTCCCCCAAAAATGAAAATAATAAAGAGTAGAGCAAGCCATTTTTTTAAAAAGAAAGGATAGAAAAACAATAGAAAACAATGAAACTAAGAGTTGGTTTTTGAAAAGATAAACGAAATAGATAAATCTTTAGCTAAAGTAAGAAAAAAGTAGAGAAAAAAAAAACTCAGTTGAAAAAAGAAATGAATGAAATGTTATAACTGAAGCCACAGAGATACAAAGCATCTAAAAGGCTACTATAAATTATACACCAACAAATTAAGAAGAAATGGATATATTTCTAGAACTCACATTCTACCATATGTTTTCATGAATCAAGAAGAAATAGAAAATCTTTAAAGGTGTGGGGTACAATTCAGGAATACATATACAAGTGGTCATAATACAGGTAAAGTTTGGTCCTCCCTTTGGGTCCCACTTTACCCGGTTTGAGATCAGGTACTCTTATTAATGTTGTGTTCCCCATACTCCCATCTCGCTGCTGCCGATCCCTTCCTTATAATATTATGGTGATTGTTCAGGGTCCACTTATGGGTGAGAACATATGGTACTCTGTTCTTTTTTTCTGTGATAGATCACTGAGTTTGATAGACTCTAAATCCATCCAAGTTGTTGTGAAGTCCATATGTTTGTCCTTCTTTATAGCTGTGCAATATTCCATTGTGTATATGTACCACATTTTTTTTTTATCCACTCCAGTTTTTTTTGTTTTGTTTTTTATTTATTTTTTAGTTGGAGTCTGCCTCTGTCGCTCAGGCTGGAGTGCAGTAGCATGCTAGGGTGGCCATGAGTGTGCCACCGCACTCTAGTCTGGGCGACAGAATGAGATCCCAACTCAATAAATAAATAAATAAACGAATAAATAAATGAATAAATAAATAAATAGATGAAAACAGATGCTGGCAAGGATGTGGAGAAAAAGGAATGCTTCTACACTGCTGGTGGGAATGCAAACTAGTGCATACTCTTTGGAAAACAGTGTGGCGATTTCTGAAAGAACTAGAAATTGACCTTCCATATGGCCCAGCAATCTCCCTACTGAGAATGTGCCTGGAGGAATTCAAATCATTGTACACAAAAGATACCTGTTGAACAAGAGGGGTGAGAATGGGCAGCCTTGTCTTTTTCCGGTAAATCTTAACACACCTATAACTAGTAAGGAGATTTAATCAGTAATCAAATATCTCCCAACAAAAAAAAAGTCCAGGATGAAATGACTTCATTGTTGAGTTCCACCAAACATTTAAAGCAGATTAACTTCAATCTGTCTGAAATTCTTCAAAAAAAGTGAAGAGGGGAGAACATTTCCAAACTCTTTTTATGAGGCCAGCATTACTCTAATACCAAAGCCAAGCAAAGACACTACAAGAAAAGACTCCAGGCCAATATCCCTGATGAATGTAGGTGCAAAATTCTCAAGAAGATATAAACCAACCAAACCCACCAACATATTAAAAGGCTCATACACCATGACCAAATGGGATTTATCTCTAGTATGCAAGAATGGTTCAGCTTATACAAATCAATTAATGTGAAGGATAAGTATTACATTATCATCTCTATAGGATGCAAAAAAAGCATTTGACAAAATTCAAGCCCTTTATGTAAAAACTCTTAAAAAACTAGAAATAGAAGGAAATTACCTCAACATAATAAAAGTCATATGAAAATCCACAGTAAACATTGTTCAATAGTAAAAAGCTGAAAAACGTTTCCTCTAAGATTGAGAACCTAATCTCGTCACTTCTATTTAACATAGCACTTGAAGTCCTAGCCAGAGCATTTAGGCAACAAAATGAAATAAAAGGCATACAAATCAAAAAGGAAGAAGTAAAATTACCTCTGTTTGTAGACAAATGGTTTTATGTATAGGAGACCCTAATGATTTTATTTTTAAAAACCTGCTAAAACAAATTCAGCAAAGTTGCAGGATAAAAAAAATCAACCCACTATAATCTATTTCATTTCTATATGAGTAACAATGAACTATCTGAAAAAGAAATTAATAATCTCATTTACAATAGCATAAAAAATAAAATAATTAGGAGGAACTTTAGATTAAAAAGTAAAAAGCAGCTGGGTGCAGTGGCTCATACCTGTAATCCCAGGACTTTGGGAGGTAGAGGTGAGAGGATTCCCTGAGTCCAGGGGTTCAAGACCAGCCTGGACAACTTTCTCAAGATTATTTTTGGCTATTCAGGGTCCTTTGTGGTTTCATAAGAATTTTAGAATTTTTTTTCTATTTTTGTAAAAAATAGATTAGGATTTTTTTAATAGGGATTGCATTGAATTTAAAGATCTCTAATATATATATATATATATATTTATATATATATAAAGTGAAGAGGGGAGAACATTTCCAAACTCTTTTTATGAGGCCAGCATTACTCTAATACCAAAGCCAAGCAAAGACACTACAAGAAAAGACTCCAGGCCAATATCCCTGATGAATGCAGGTGCAAAATTCTCAAGAAGGTATAAACCAACCAAACCCACGATCTCTACTATATATATATATATATGTAAATTTCTGGACGTGGTGGCACATGACTGTAGTTCCATCTGCTTGGAAGGCTGAAGTGGAAGGCTCCCCTGAGCCCAGCAGGTCCAGGCTGTGGTGGCCGTGAGCATACCACTGCACTCCAACCTGGATGACAGAGTGAGACTCCAACTCAAACAAACAAAACCAAAAAACCCTCAAAAGTGGAAAACATAGTGAAAATTATCAAATATTGATGAGAGAAAATAAAGAAGACACAAATAAATAAAAAGACATTCCGTATTCATGAATTAGAAGAGTTAATATTTTTAAAATATCCATACTACCCAAAGTGATCTTTAAATTCAATGCAATCCCTATAAAAAAAATCCCAATCTATTTTTTACAAAAATAGAAAAAAAAATTCTAAAATTCTTATGGAACCACAAAGGATCCTGAATAGTCAAAAATAATCTTGAGAAAGAAGAAAAAAGCTGGAGGCATAACCCTTCCTGATTTCAGAATATATTACAAAGCTACAATAACTAAACCAGTATAGTACTGGCATATAGACAATGAAACAGAATAGAGAGCCTAGAAATAAACCATACATATATGATCAACACAAGTGCCAAGACTACACAGCGGGGAAGGGATAGTCTCCTCAACAAAAGGTATTGGGACAACTGGATATCTGTAGGCAAAATAATGAATTGGACTCCTATATTATACCAAACACAAAAATAAACTCAAAATGGATTAAAAACTTAAATTTAAGACCTAAAACTGTAAAACTCCTAGAAGAAAACATGGGGGAAAGCTTCAAGATGTTGGTCTTGGCAAGATTTATTGAGTCTGACACCAAAAACCCAGCCAACAAAAGTAAAATAGATACGTGAGACTACATCAGACTAAAAAGCTTCTGAAGAGCAAAGTAATAATTAATAATAGTGAAAAGACAACCTACAGAATGGGAGAAAATATTTGTAAATCATGTAACTAATAAAAGGTTAATATCCAAAAATAAAGAAAGAAAAATTCTACAATTCAAGAACAAAAAACCCAAATAACTTGAATTTAAAAAGGCAATATCTTTGAATAGACATTTCTTTTAAAAATTTTTTATTGCTTATTAGTGGATTGAGGTCAAGTTGAATGGACATTTCTCAGAAGAAGACATATAAATGGCTGATAGGTGTATAAAAAGATGTTCAACATCACTAATCTTCTGGGAATGCAAATTGAAACTTTAAGCAGATATCATTTTATACCTGTTAAGATGGTTATTGTTAAAAAAAAAAAAGATAAGTGTTGGTGAGAATGTAGAGACACTAGAACCTGTGTACACTGTTAGTAGGAATACGAAATGGCAGACGCTATGGAAAACGTAATGGAGCTTCCCCAAAATATTAAAAATTGAACTACCATATGATCCAGCAATCCCACTTCTGGGTATTTATTCAAAAGAATTGAAATCAAGATCTGGAAGACATAGTTGCACTCCCATATTCATTACAGCATTGTCCTCAGTAGCCAAGATTTGGAAACAATTTAAGTGTCCACAGATGAACAGATTTTTTAAAATGTGGTACATACATATGATGGAATATTATTCGCCCTTAAGGAAATTCTGCCATATGTGAAAACATGGATAAACCTGGAGGACATTATGCCAAGTGAGAGAAGGAAGTCACAGGACAAATACTGCATGATCCCACTTATCTGAGGTATCTGAAATAGTTAAACTCATAGAAGCAGAGAGTAGAATGGTAGCTGCCGGGGGAGGGGTTGCTATTCAACAGGTTTCAATTATGTGGGATGAATACATTCTAGTGATTTGTACAACATTATGCCGATAGTTAACAGAATAGTTAACAACACCGTATTATACATTCAACATTTTGGGAATAAGGCAAATCTCCTGTTAAATGTTTCTGCCATAGTTAAAATAAAATAGACCTGACTATAAGCTTTTGAAGAATGCTCAGTAGACTATGTGTGAGGATGTGGGTAGCTTTTATTATCGTTTAGGATTTGTTTGCGTTACCAGTATGGTAAAGCATCCTATGAGATCATTCGTGCCTCCCATGTGGTCCTTCTTATAACTAGGACTGGATTTATGCCAGTGTGCAATGGGATTCTGACTATGTGTTAACATTTAAGAGGCAAGCAAAAGGCCTGTAACAATGTCTTCCTCATTGCTTTCAAACTGCCAAAGTTTATTATCCCTTTGAGTTAAGATTCTTATTTGAGACAAGTAGTTTCCAGATAATCATTTTTATGCTGATTTGTAGCACAGATTAAATAATTTCATCAGCTAACAGATGAGATGAGAGAGCAAATAAATCTTTATATATTTTGAATATTAGTATTGGATCCAAATGAGGAGTAACATAATGACACTTTGAGATCTGTGGTGGAGAAGGAGAAAGGGTAAGGACTTAAGGGAAGACTGCAATGGAAGCAGCAGCTAGCGTTCATCTGTGCTTGGGGGCGGTACTTCCTGTACTCATGGCATGTATTTATGCCATGATTGACAGCTCTTAAGGGGAAAGGTTAGGGTCATGAAACAGACCTCTCTCTTCTTTTGTCCTCCCACCCCCACTTTTTATCCTTCCTTTCTTTTTCTGTAAAACTAGCTGTGAGGTATCAACATTGCACCTGTCACCCTGACCGCATTGTAAAACCATCATGTAAGCAACTGGCAACTGGTGCTAAGTTTTATGAATGTAGCTTGTGGGGAACTGAACATACCAATGTAAAATAGGAAACTAGATTTTTTTTTAATCTGAGAAAATGAGGGTATCAGGCTAAGTGGTCAATATTATTGCTGCCTAAGATTTTATATTTGTGAAGCATTTATATATGTATATATGTAAATACTTTCACTTTTTCCTCTGATCTCTAAGGAAGTGTGCTAAGTTTGAATCTGTCACAGTTTCCCAGGGTGACTCTTAGTTGAAATGTCACTGACAGCTTGTGGTTTGAATTTTTTTTTTTTTAAACTCCAGTCAGCAACAACTAGAAGCCATTAAACAGCTGCAAGAAGATGCTGTCAACCAGGAAGCTGTCCTCAGGAAGAGGCTCCAAGAAGCCAGCCAGTGGCTGGGGGACGCAAAGGAGCAGGTATGGTGGCCCTTGACCACGTTGTATTCAGGGGAAGTCTGCTCAGATGTCTTTAAAACCATGGAATAAAAATGGAGGAGGAACAAAACAAAAACAAACAAACAAACAAAAAGCAAAGAGGAACTGCAAGTTGAGTCCCTAGCGACTAGCAGTGAGCAGAGGAAGTACAGGGGGAGTTGTAAGAGGCGGTGTCAACAGCCTGCTGATGAAAGAGGCAACTTTGCAGAAAGAGGCAAGTTGACATCTCAGGACTTTTACCGTGGTAGAAATAGCTCAGGCATACCAAGCCCATGCAAACACAGAATTGCAGAAGTTCAGGAGAGGCTTATCACTTCCCTGAGAAGAAAAGCACATTTTCAGTTTTGTGTGCATAACCAGAGTGAGCGTTTGGTTGCTTTCTTTCCTGGCCACACTGCTAAGATTCAGTATTACTATCCATATCCAGATTAAGGATCGAGATCGGGCAGCCCACTCTGCCAGTGAAAAAGCTGAGTCTTTACAGCACAAATTAGAGGAAGCAATTTCAGAGCAACGGAACCTCCAAACTATAAATACTGAGTTATCGAATACTTGCCAGACGCTTGAGCAGAAGACAAGAAAACTGAAAAGTGAGTAGCAAATATTCATTTGTGCCCTGATTCAGTCCACCCTGAGGAGGTGCATAAGACTACAGCCATTTTTCTAGATAACAGCTGGGCTATTATTACTGAATTTGTGACAATGAAATGGTTTGAGAAGGCAATATTGTGGGCTTTCAGAGAGGTTTCCTTAGCGGTGGCTGGGTGCGTGGATTTAACCATTAGCTTCTCTTTTTGGTTGCTTATTTTAAGCCGGATTTGTCTGTGACTACTTTTTCTTTTAAAATTAAATAAAAATTTTCAATATCTTTAAAAGTAAACAAGGAGAAAAACCTTGCGTGCATGGGATATTTGAACTTGCAAATTGTTTGCATATTCTACTCTGATTTTATTAGCTAGTTTTTACCCATTATGTGTTAGAAAAGGCCCTGCTTCTCTATTTTCTTTTAAGTGGTAATTTTCAGGAATTGGGCAAAATAATTATGAATTTGATGTGTAGCAACATCTTAAATATATATAAAAATTCCTTTTGAATCTCAGTGCATTCTCTATATCCATATTTTGCATTTAAAATTGGAGCATTTGTCATTTTTCTTGATCTAAAAATGCGTAAGCATTTATTAAGGATTTATATGAGAAAACAATTTTGTCAAATCACAGATATCACATTATTTGTAAACCAGTTTCATTCTAGAAACATAGTATGGTAAAAATAAAGCATTATTTATTTAGTCATTTATCAGACAACTGCTTTTGTTCAGCCAGCTTCTCGTGCTAGCAGTATAAATGTTCTTTTATAGAAAGTTATTTGGTTTGGGTAAACAACTAAATATAAGCATAAGGTAAACTAGAGATGAAAATTTTCAGATTTGTGTTTGTTTTGGATTGTATCCTTTCTACTATTATCTGAGGAAGCTACTTGAGAGTTTAAGAAATTGTCTAGTTTTAAAATAGCAAATGGTTGTTCAACATTTTATTGTTATTTTTAAGCTATTATGAACTTGCCAGTTTTCAATACTTCTGAGTTTATTGTGATTCATTCTGTCAGGCAATGTAAGGTATGCTTTAAATTACATAGTCTATATGTTATTTTACTGTTGCTTATAGGGCATTGGAGAAGGTTTCCGCGTGACTAGAACTGTTCACGTTGAAACATGAATCATAAGATATTCCAAATTTGGTTTAAGGTGTGTCTGCTTTAGACACTGTGCTCACAGAACGAATCATTTGCTCCAGTTATGTTTATCTTTTGAGTAAATCAATGTTATACCCCATGGTTTTATGAGCTGCTAAGAATTTATGTTCCTCTCTTCCTCCATGACTTCCTTGTGGTACCTTCCTGGGAGAGTCAACTTTTATTAACTTACCCCCAAATGCATGTTCTTGGTATTAGAAACTTGCTCTTGTCTTCCCAGTTAATCTCCAGGGAATAATTGATTAAAATATTGTTAAAAAGAAGAATATGAAAACTGGCCTGAGTTGAATACATGTTGTTTTCTGCCTGGATAAAGTGAGGTGGACATTTCCTTTCTGTCTTGAGTTGCTTAAAACCTACCCAGATTTATGAAATCCCTTGTAACTTGTATCTTTTTCTGTCCAAAGAAGGCATACATATCTCAATTTTGCTCATAAGACCATTGGCTTATGAAGATCTTTCTACTAATGCCCTAAAGTCAAGCTTGGAAAGAAGATGGAAGATTAGAAAGCACACATTATCAAAATGTTTTATAGCAGATGTTCCAGACCATAAACAAATGTCAATGAGTAGGATAGTTACCACACAGGCATCTCCTCACACATTCCACCATGACCTCTGCCTCCCCATGCTGTTTGAATTATAAGTCAGACATCTGAATTCTGAGCAAGAAAACAAAAATATTTAAACCTATTCACCTCTTCTGCAACTCTGGCTAGTTTAATAAACCTGCTAAGTATGTAAGACAATTGCTTTCTTTTTTTAAAATGTTATTTTAGATTCAAGGGATACATGTGCAGGTTACATAGGTATATTATGTGTTGGTAAGGTTTGGGCTTCTGTTGAGCCTGTCGCCCAAGTGATAAGCATAGTACCAAATGGGTAGTTTTCAATTCTTGGTCCCCTTTCTCCCTCCCCCATTTAGAAGTCCCCAGTGTAAGATAGCTCTATCTAAGAAGGTTCATCAGCAAATTGTGTGGGTTGGTTAATCTGAACGTTCAGATCAATGTGTACAATGTTCACAGACTAAAACCAGAAATCTGTTTATGACATTGATTAGAAATCCTGAACTTTAGGTTGAATAAATAATACTGTTCAAGTTTTCAATTGCCACCAGGACTGGGCTGATTTATGTATGCTTGCCTCGAAGAAGTGTGCTATTAGAACTGTTCAGTTTCTTGAATGGCTTCTTATATATTTTCCTTCTTCTGCTTTTAAACTTTATTTATATCTAAGTATCTTGTTAACATTGGTAAGACTGGATTGTAATGGGTGTTTTCTTTAAAAGGGAATTTTTAAAAACGTTTTTTAGATCTAGGGTATGCATGTAACGTATTAGGATGCATCTGATATACAGAAATCATAGATTAATTGATCTAACCCAAATTATCACCCCCTTACTATTCAACATCTCTCATCCCTATCTGACATGAAAGCTTCATTGAGTCAGTTTCATTGTTATTAAAAGACAATGAGGGAGCTGGGCTCAACCTGTAATCCCGTGCCTTGGGAGGCTGAGGTGAGTGGATTGCCTGAGCCCGTGGGTTCGAGACCTGCCTGGGCAACTTGGTGAGACCTCATCTCTCCAATAAATCAAAAAATTAGCCGAGTGTGGTAGTGCGCGCCTGTAGTTCCAGCTACTTGGAAGACTGAGGCGGAAGGATCGCCGGAGCCCCAGCAGGTCGAGGCTGCGGTGGCCGGAGCGGCCACTGCACTCCAGTCTGGGCGACAGACTGAGACTCCAACTCAAAAAAAAAAAAAAAAAAAAAAAGGCAATGAGGGAAATTGCCTTTAGGAGCCATAAATATTTCCTCGGGAAGATATTCTGAGAAGCTCCTCTATATCGTAATTTCTTATTTAAACATAGTATCTGCATATGAACTTCATAGTTTACAGAAAGCTGTCACCTAGATGATTTCACTGAAAACTCTCTTCTAGTTTGCCATTTTAACACAGAGGGTATGAGGTGTGGGAGCCGTAAAAGCCTTAAGGCTTTGAAGATGGTTGCAAGATAAAAGCCACGTGTCCTGAACTGTCAGTAAACAAGATGATAATAGGCCAAAGAAGGGGAGGGGTGGGTCCAGATGATTGAGACACTTAAAGATAGAAAGTTTTCGGGTGGGCCAAGGAGAAAACCAAAGGCAATTATAGCTTGCTCAATAGCTCTCATGGGATGGGAGCCCAAGTTTTCCCAAATGAAAAATGCAGGTGTGGATGAAATAATCTAGGAAGTATAGTACAATGATAAAGAGCATGGGATTTGAAGTTAAACCTGTGTTCTGACTCAAGGCCTACAAGAGTGGCTGAATAAAGTTGGGCAAATCTCTGTACCTCTCTGAGCTCAGTACCCTCTTTCATTAGATGCAGTTGTTGTGAATTATAAATAACATAACAAATACAAAACAGTAGCTAGTACTTGGCTATAGTTGTATATGTGTTTTGCTGCAGCACACTTCTATACTGTGAACTACCTCCTGTGCGAATGGTAAATGAGGAATGACCTGGCGATGTAGTGTGGAAGTTACATTGTTTCATTCATCATTTTCTTGGGAATAGGATCTGGAACGGTAGAACACTCACCTTCAGCAGAAAAGGAAAAGGCTCTTTGCTTGGCTGCCAGTCAGGTAGCAGGAGCCCTTTCAGCTTTATTTTGAGAAAGTTGAAAGACAAGTTTCTGCACCTGGGCTTCCCTTCCCAGAGTCCTGCAGCCCCAGCCCTGCAGGATCCTCACCTGCAGCAGACCTCCTTCCTCCTGCAACTGCCTCAGGGGTTCACCTCGGTCTGCCTTTTCTTTGTGCCCCACCTGCACTGTTCCAGTTAAAGTGTCACTGGCATTTCCACGTTCTTGTTTTTGTGCATTTTCTAGTATCCTGTGAGATGCGTATCGGAGAGATCCTGATCTCTCTAGGTGTTAGTAATTTAGTAATTGTGTTCGTTAGTACTCTGCTTACAAATGTCACATATTTTTTAGTGGTTTCTTTCTAACCCTGTGTATCTTACAAACCCTGTGTTATTTTTGTTCTTATAATTTTTAATTCTTAGTCATGTACACTTCACGTGTCAAAAAATGTTCAGATCTTAAGTGTACTGTAAACCAGGGAGATAAATGCACATCAAAACACAGAACTTCCATCACTCCAGAAACGTCCCTTGTGCTACTTTCCAGCCAACGCCCCTCCCCCACCAGCCCCACCGTGAGGAGCATCCACCTATCTGATAGGTTAGCTTACCCTGTATTTAAAATTGAGTTATACAGTTTGTACTTTTTAAAATGTATTTGTCTTCTCTTCTTTAGCATAATATTTTTTGAGTTTCATCTACGTTGTGTTTATCAGTAGCATTTTTTAAATTGTTGAGTTGTATTTCTTGGTATGAACATTCCAAAATGTGATTATTTTTCTTCCTGTTATTGGTTATCTAAAGTATTTGCCGTTTGGGTTTATAATGGATAAAGTTGTTATGCATACCTGTGTACAGGTCTTTGTGTGGACAAATGTTTTTATGTCACCTGGAATAAATATCTAGGCATAGAATTGCTACGTCATAGCGTAGTTGTGGCTCCAAAATTTTAAGAAACTGCCAAACAGTTTTCCATAAAGCTTATAGCATTTCTCATTTCCTCCGGCAGTGTTCCACATATTCAGTATTTGGTAGTATCAATCCTTTTCATTTTAGCCAAGCTCCTGGGTATTTCACTGTGATTTTAATAAGTACTTTTCAGATGACTAAAGATGATGAGTACTTTTTCATGTGCTGATTGGCTGTTGTTCTGTCTTTGTGAAGTGTCTGTCTTTTGTCCATTTTTAAATTGAATTGTTGTCTTTTTATTATTGGATATACTTTTTTTTTTTAACAGATATATACTGTGACTAGCTTCACTTATTCTGTGGTTTTAATGAACCCTGATAGTTTTAATGCATAATTTTACAGAACGTGAGATTTTTTCAGTGAGATATAGTGTTATGAAAAGCCATACTCCATAATTGTCAACCACCATTGATAGCTAACATTATTGTAACTCTAATACTGTTATGGTTTTGATTTTCAACAGTCAATTAATTGTGGGGCTTTTGCCTGAAAGCTACACTGCACAGTCATTTAGAATGTTGCTTTATCTCTGCTTCCTTCAGAGACAGTGCATCCAAGACACCTGATCCCATCCTACATTGCAGATGGCAACAGCAGGGGGTACAGTGGCCATTGTTTTTGCTTGCTTCTGTATAAGCCTAAATGTACTAGAGACATTACAGGTCTGACTCCAAACATGGAAAGAAGAATGCAAAGGTGAATGCAAATTGAGGTCATGAGCCAGCTTGTTTTGTCATGTGGAAAATATGGAAATAGTTGCTACACATTGCACAAAACATCTTTTGAAATAAGGTTTTCAGTTTGAATGCTTTGATATAGACTGTTTCTTACACCCAAGATTGCCTGATGGGCAAGCAGATGGACAATTTAGACAGTCTTATATTAGCTCATTATTTTCTCTGAAACACAAGCTTAGATTGGAAATTCTGAATTGTATTCTGAATTTATATTTTGGAGATACATGACTTTGAGAAACATGATAACTGCTTCTAAAAGCTTTGGGTGCTACTGTCTGAATGTAGGTCAGAGGGAGGACAGGGCTTTCTTTCTTTCTTTGTTTTAGAGACAGGGTCTCACTCTGTCACCCAGACTGTATGTAGTGCAGTAGCATGATCACAGTTCACCACAACCTCGACCTCCAGACTCAAGACATCCTCCCACTTTGGCCTCCCAGGTTGTTGGTCGTGCATGACCACACTCAGCTAATTTTTTTTCTTATTTTTTATGGAGGTGAGGTCTGTCTATGTTGCCCAGACTGGTCTCGAACTCCATGGCTTAAGCAATCTTCTCACCTCGGCCTCCCAAAGTGCTAGACATAAGCCACCATACTCGGCATTTCTTAATACAGTTAACACAGAATTTTTAAAAATCTAACCTTTATCAGAGTTCTAAGAATTAATAAGAAAAATTTCATTTACTTAAATAGTTTAGAAATACTTGTAAAAAATGTGGGGTTTTTTTTTCTACATGAGGGAGATTTTTAAAACAAAAAAAATATGCTTTTCTCCTACTAGGGCAAGTAATACTATGTCAAGCATAGTTGAGACATAAGTTATTTTTACCAAAAAAAAGTCTTATAAATAAAATTTTGCATGAGTAATTTTCTACATAATTGAAGCTTTTAAAACTGTTTTTTCTGTAAAACTTTTTAAAAATTAGACACTTCTTTATGGAGTGTCTATATTAGCATTATGTTCATGACTCAGAATTCTCCAGGCTATTAAGATATAAAACTGTTGGTCTGTAAAATAAGAAGCACCAGATTTCTGTGTGTTTTGGATACCAGAGTATCTGCTGCTAATAATTTTCCCGGCTGTTGATGATAAAAAAAAAAAAAGCAGTAGCTATTAATATGCTTCCACCTAGCAAGCTCCCCCATTCTCTTTTAATTTTTGCTTTTAATCTTCTGTAGGCTGAGCAAGCAGTCAAGCTTGTGAGAATTATGTATAAATTCAGAGCCCACTGCCTGAGTCAAAGTGTGAGATTTGTCACGTGAATAAAGGGCATGGATATCAGTATCTATTTTGGTTGCTCAAAAGATTTGCGCTTATTTTCTGGGTCTTGGCTATATTTCAAAGAGTATGGGTTGTCAAATAATAATATGTTATTATGTAAATGAAAGCGTTAAATAGGCTTTTTTCTCCCATTTCCATTATTCCAGGGGTAAGACTTCGGAAGTTACTGGGAAGCAGATTTTAGTTAACTAGAAAGACAAATATTTTTAATTTCACAAAATAGTACACTGAATTGAGCACTGTTACATGAGTCTAATCTCAGCTCCATGACTTACCAGTTATCGTTTCAATCCTCTGGGTATCAGTGTTCTCATGATCTCTGATCTACTTTTAGGATTCTGGGATTCAAGGACTGTAATTCTAGGGCTCAAGCAGAGACTTATTGGAGAGAGGATTTTTCCATCAGCAGGAGGTTGGATTCAATGACCTCCAAGGTGTATTCTTATTTTAAGATAATTGAATAATTTATGAGTCACTTCTAGAGGACATTTCACTTGCATCTATCAAAGTAAACTTCTAATACCCAAGAGTAATCATGGGTCAGCTGTTCCAGGCTGCTTTTTCATCTTCCCCTACTCAGAAGTTGAGAATGCTATTCTCAGAAGTCATTGTTTTCTCTTTCCTTTCCTTCAGGCCCCACGTTGTTATAAGTTATGAAAACATTAAAAGTTTATGAAACAATGAAATGCACTAAGGGAAGAAGGGTTAAAAATGGTCATATTGAGCTGGTTATTCATTCTCTTTGTAGAAACAATTGAGTCACTTCGAAAGAAGTTAATTGAAAGGGGACTCCATGGCTTCCTGTTTCAGGTAAAATAAAACCCCTCTATGATATGTGTTTTCTTACTTTGGGGAAGATGTCCAATTGCTTTCAGGTTTTAAAGCTGATTTATAATACATAATGTCATTAATCATTATGTTAAATAAAAAAATCAGAAAAAAATGCTTTGGTGGGCTTTTTTCTCTTAGACACTGAAAGCAATTAGCCAAACAAGAGCGGAGAACTTCCAGTGAGAAGGCGGATCCTGATAACATCTTCCAAAAAGAGAGAGCATTTCAGAATTTACTTTGCCCAGCCAATATATCTATTAGCAAATAGCCAGTCTTTTCACTTTAGGCACCTTCTTACTGTAAGGGTGCATCCTTCCATTTATAATCATATGCTCAAATGTTGAGTACTCATTAGTAGACTTTGATGGTTACTGTCTCTTTTTTTTCTTTCTCTTATTTGAATTAAAGTTTTAACTCCTGTCTGTCTAGACACCCCAAGATATACTCGGTAGAGTTGAATGTACTTTTTTCCTTTGTGATGCTTGGTGAATCTCCTTTTTGTTCATAAATGAAGAACATTTCATAAACAAGGGAACAGCAAGGTTGGCACTGAAGGAACAGGATGGAGGAAAAAAAAAAAAAAAGAAGGGTGATATTGGCATGTATTTGCTTCCAGGGCATAACGCAGATTCATTCGTTTAAGTAGGAAACAAAAATTTACTCTTGTGGCATTAGAGTGGCTGAAAAGCCTTTTACAACAAGCTGAGCTGGAAAAACCTCCATATTTAAAGATACTTTAATCATCTCCAGAACTCCAACAAAATTTTCTATGATAATATAACTATGACAGATATGAATCTACCTCTTAGATGAAGGCCACAATTTGATTGCTATAAAATTTTCAGACACCCTTCTCACTACTCTGAGTTATGTCTCAAACAAGCATCTTTAGCCTCTGCCTAAAGATTTCAACGATAAAGCCATTCAGTTTCCTGTTCCTGATTTTTAGATTTCATTCCTAGATCGAATAATGGGTAAAATACAATGAAAAGTTCATTCCTAGATCAAATAATGGGTAAAATATAATGAGAAGTGTGTTTTCTTAGAGTAGAATACAAGTTCAAGAACTGGTCAGTTTCACCCACTTTAAGTAGAGTCATATCTTCTATGAAGTCTAATGTGTTTTGTATCTTTGGCCCTTTCATTGTTCTGTCTTTGAATACACTCGTACCGTTTTCTCATGACAGAGCTTTTTAGATGAGGAATTTCCTCACTGTGATCCCCTGTCCTGCACAGATACAACTCAACAACCTCTTCAAGAAAAATTGGTAAGTGCACGCTTTTTGAAATGATTGTGTAATTGTGAGTCAACTACTATGCCAAAATAGAAAGCTAAGTCCAGTGTGTATTAGTAGTCTTAGAACACTAAACTATATTGCTTTCATCAAAGGACTGTCAGGTGAGGTAATGGATATGAATTCTTTTCTTTATCTACCACACACACAATCCTGATGGGTCCTAAGAAATAGCAATATTAAAATTTTTAAAAATTTCACTGTCATGAAGAATAATATAACTAAGCTTGTCTCTTACCTATTACTCTTTCCTCAACGTATTTGTTTATATCAAAGTGTCAATTACTTGGAATTGATGATGCTAGCATTCTGGCAAATTACTGAACTGTGATATTTAAATAAGAATTATCATTTACTCTTATGGCATACCTTCTGAAAAATCATGTGAAAGCTTTTTTACTCAGCATAGTTTATTTTCTTCCTGATCTCTCTCACATGTTCATTTGAGACTAGTGATATTATTTTTGCCTTTAAAGATGAAGAGAATCGATTATGAAATACATTGTTAGATTCCTTTAGACATCTAATAATGCTTGATTTTCTGTTCAGAAGCAGTGTTGCCACAACCTATATAGTGGTCAGAAAGCAAGAATACATCAGACACTCCTGACCTTGAAACATACATGCTGGTACACACCTCTGCTGGGTAAGCATGGGTAGCCCCTCTCCAGACATAGCTGGGGGTGGGGTGCTTTTTGAAAGGGAAATAATTAATTAGAATCATATTTGTATGGGAAGAATTGTTGAATACTTGGATATTTATCCCTGAATTAGCCAGTCAATATTTATTTGAGCACCTGCATTGCACAAGGCAACATAACGTATAATAAAGAATAAGTCCTAAAATAGCCCACAGATAGGAAGACAAGGTCTAGGCTTTGAGAAGTAAGACAAGACTCCATAGAAGTGAGAGCTGAACCAGGCCTTGAAAGATAGTTTGGATTTAGAAAAGCAAAAGCATGAAAAAAGTATTCTAGTGGGTGAGAATGACATGAGCAAACAAAACAAAAATTAAAAAAACGAGGATGCAAAAATGTCTTAAGTGTTTGAAAAAGAGTCAAAGGTGGCCAGGTCATTTTAGAAACAAGAGGATTCAGCGAGGCACATCGTCTCTTGCCTATAATTCCAGCACTTTGGGAGGTGGAGGCAAGAGGATTGCCTGAGCTCAGGGATCTCTGCCAGCCTGCGCAACATGGCAAGACCTCGTCTCCACAATAAATCAAAAAATTAGCCAGGCATGATAGCACACACCATAGTTCCAGCTACTTGGAAGGCTAAGGCAGAAGAATCGTCTGAGCTCAGCAGGTACAGACTGCAGTGGCCATCAGCATGCCACTGCACTCCAGCCTGGCCGACAGAGTGAGACTCCAACTCAAAAAAAAAAAAAAAAGAATCAAGAGGATTCAGATTGAGATACAGTAGAATGTCAGTTTGGAGAAGGAAAAAGCAGGTCGTGAGTCCAATTGTGGACTATTACTCAATACAGACTAAAAACAAAGAGCTTTATTCTAGGAAATGCTCAAAGTAGTTACATTTTCTCAGCACAACTTGGATGTATTTCAAAGCAAAAGTTAATGGCTGGTTCCAAAATGACAAAAGAAATGAGATGATTATCAAAATAAATTTAAGAAGGCATAAAGAGAAAGTAGACCAACTTGTGAAGCATTTAAAAGAGAAGAAAATATTGACACTACTCATGGGGATGTCCATTTTATGTTAGACAATAGATTAGTGCTTTATAGAGATATTTTGTTCACAATAACTCAGTGACCACAACCACCAGCAACAGTGGCAGCACTTAGAGTCCTTGCTGTGTGTCAGGCACAGTTCTGTGCTCCTAACATATGTATCAACTCATTTAATCCTCACCACATCCATATGACATAGATGCTAATTATTTTTTATTTTATTACTTTTCTTTTAGATTCAGGGGTACATGTATAGGTTTGTAACATGGATATATTGTGTAATGGTGAGATTAGGGCTCTAGTATACCCATTGCCCAAATAGTGAACATTGTACCCAATAGATGAATTCCTTTTTTTTTTTTTTTTTGAGTTGGAGTCTCACTCGGTTGCCTAGGCTGAAGTGCAGTGGTATGCTCACCGCCACCCCAGCGTTGAGCTGCTGGGTTCCAGCAATCCTTCTGCCTCAGCCTTTCAAGTAGCTGGAACTATAGGCGCACGCTACTGCACCCAGCTAGTTTTTGATTTATTGTAGAGATGAGGTCTCACCAAGCTGACCGGGCTGGTATCAAACCTGCAGGCTTAAGCCATCTACTCGCCTCAGCCTCCCAAAGTGCTGGGATTACAGGCTGAGCCACCAAGCCCAGCCGAATTACTATTTTAAAGATGAGGAAGCACAGGAACAGTAAGTTAGTAATTTGCCCAAAGTCATCTATCACTTTATATATAGGTAAACTCAGGCGCAGAGTGGCTTAGTTATCTATTCAAGATCACACAACTGGTAAGTGGCAGAGTCAGAATTTGAGCTAAAAATTTCTAATTGACTCTAAAGCCTATTTATTTTTTTCCCATTAACCTCTGCTGCTTTCTATACTCAGAAACACACATGACAAGATAATTTCCCCAAATGAATGGTTTGTCATCCTAACCTGCTTTCTGTGCCACTCTTGAGTGGATTCTAATCACAGTGTCTAAGACTTTTCTCTTTGGGAGGCTGCAAAGTTGTTCTATAAAGGGTCAGATAGTAGATATTTTTGTTTCTGCTGTAACTACTCAACTTTACTGATATATCACACAAGCAGCCATGGGCAATATGTGAACAAATGGGTGCAACTGTGTTCCAATAAAACTTTATTTACAAAACAGGCAGCTGACTGGATTTTGCCAAATGACTGTAGATTGTTGTTACCTTTAGTTGCTTAATGCACAAAGGTTTTCTGGATTTCCTCATAATTTTTTTCTTTTTTAAATATTTGCCATTTCCACCCCCCTGTGACACCTACATTAAAATGTTAATAGAATTGGGTTAACTTCTGCTTTTTTAGAAATGGTTTAATATTTCAAGAGGGGAAGAATTTATGCTTTGATGTAGTTTAAATCAGAAATTAATCTCAATTTTTATTCTTTCTTGTTCTATTGCAGATGCCTTATCTCTGGATAGTCTTATAGCAATTCCAACACTGGAGCTGAAACCTTCCTCATGTGTAGCCAACCAAACCCATACTTCGCGTGAAAGGCCTACATATGGAGAAATAAAAGATGGTGCTTTGGATGTGACAAAACAACACAAGTAAGTTAAAAGAGCAAAATTTACTTGCCCTTCTCTTCATGGGTGGCCTAGTCCCATTTCCTAACATTTTCATTTGTTAGTATATTAGTCCATTTTGCATTGTTATAAAGGAATGCCTGAGGCTGGGTAATTTATAAAGAAAAGTGGTTTATTTTGGCTCATAGTTCTGCATGACACTAGCCTTCTGGTGAGGCCTCAGGAAGCTTTTACTCCTGGCAGAAGGCAAGGGGAAACAGTGTGTCACATGGTGAGAGCAGCAGCAAGAGACAGAAAGGGGTACCAGGCTATTTTAAACAATCAGCTCATGTGAAATAGAGTGTGAACTCATTTATTGCAACAGGGAAGGTACCAAGCCATTCATGAGGGATCCGTCCTCATGACCCAGACACCTCCCACTAGGCCCCACTTTCAGCACTGGGGATCACATTTTCACATGAGATTTGGAGGGGACAACCATCCAAACTATATTGGTTTGATTAACATATCCTGAGATAATAACTATGTATTTATGTATATATTTATGTATTTATTTATTTGAGTCAGGTTCTCACTCTGTTACCCAGGCTGGAGTGCAATGGTCTGATCATGGCTCACCACAGTCTCAAACTCCTAGGCTCAAGCCATCCTGTAGCCTCAGCCTCTCAAGTGGCTGGGACTACAGGCGCACACCACCATACCCGACTAATTTTTTGATTTTGTCTCTAGAGACAAGGTTTCACTATGTTACCCAGGCTGGACTCAAACTCCTGGGCTCAAGCAATCCTCCCGCCTCAGCCTGCTGAGATTACAGGTGTGAGCCACTATACCCAGCCATAATATCCTTATTATGAAACTTTTGCTGTGGAACTTCTCTAACTTTCTGAAGTTTTACAGTTTTTTTTGTTTTTTTGTTTTTTGTTTTAATTAATCAGTATTTTTTATTATCATATTGTGGGGTACAGTTAAGGATCAGGTATACAAATATGCTTAGTTCAGACACCCTTGGTGATAAGAGGTGTCTCCCCATCCCCAGACAGATATTGAGTATCATTAATCCCATCCCCCCTCCCCTCCCCTTCCCGTAATTTCCCACCACTGTCAGTCATTTTCTTTTCTTTTTTTTTTTTTTTTGAGTTGGAGTCTCACTCTGTCGCCCAGACTGGAGTGCAGTGGCCGCTCCCGGCCACCGCAGCCTCGACCTGCTGGGCTTCAGCGATCCTTCCGCCTCAGCCTTCCAAGTAGCTGGAACTACAGGC
>CAUYQG010276378.1:0-11524 GCA_963574415.1 Tarsius wallacei | reverse complement strand
ACGTCTATCACCTGACATCAGTACCTGTGCTTACCCGTCCCCTTTGTGATGACGTGCAACAGATCACCACTCAGTCACCCTAATGACCTGCCCTCATCCAAGGGAAGATGTAAAAGCATTCAACCTCAAGCAGCCTTTTGCCATTGCTTTGTTAAACTGTGGTGTGTCCACATGGCTCTTTGAGTTATGGCTGCCATTCCTAGCTTTGGCCCCTTTACCTTGGGAAGGTGAATCCTCTCTGTTTCTCTCTCTCTCTCTCTCTCTCTCTCTCTCTCTCTCTCTCTCTCTCCTTCTCTCTCTCTCTCTCTCCTATTTACTTTCTAAATGAGTTATATTTTCCAATCTAACTTCTGTGCAATTCTTTGCATCTTTCACACCCCACCGAATCACAGAACTCCGCCCTCCGCCCCTTGTCTGACCTAACAGGAAGCCTAAGCAATGTTAAAGAAAAAAATATTTGTTTTCCCAAAGAACAAAGGGTAACAAGCACTTTCCAAAAATTGTGCTTGGTACAATATGCCACATAAGTAATTTTTCTTTTGTTTACTTTTCCAAAGAGGCTGCATCAGGACTATCCAAGATCATTTGCTTTTAGGCTCCTTGAGCAGCCACTGTTCATGGTACCTATGACTCCACCTGTAAGATAAGTGAGAAGTAATTGAAAGGGAAACTGAGGCAAGGTGGACCTGTACCACGAGAATAGTGCAAAGAATTGCAAAGGAGAAGGAAGCAAAGTTTATTATCCACTTTCCACACTCAGAAAGGGGCCTCAAAGGATGAGAGACTGGTTATATTTAAGGCTCTTTTGGCTAAGGGAAAAGTCCAGAGGTTGTATTCTTTGATGTGGATAACAAGAAAGTCACAAAAGTCTTGTTTCTAGACATCCCCAGTTGCCTGTATCTTGTGACTCCAGGTGGGCCAGAGGCTGGTTACGGAAGACTGATAACAATACATCATTGCCAGAAACATAGATGCCTAGAAGAACAATTAGGACTAGACATGCTTAAAGCAGTAGACACAATTACCAAGTCCTAACCCTGGAGGCCAGTTTTACTTCTTGCTAATGATGAAGAGGTAAAAGAATATGCTGGTCAGCAGAAAGGCTCAGCAATACATGACAGGGTTATGGTTGAGACAAAATGGCTGCACTACTGCTAGGATGATTTTGCCAAGTTCTTCTATTCTAAGATTCTTGGGGTTCCTACCTTTCAGTAATAAACCAAGAAAGGTTAGACAAGATTTCACTCTGTTGTCCCTGCAGGCTCAACCTTCTGGGCTTAATTGATCCTCCTACCTCAGCCTCCTGAATAGCTGAGACTATAGTCACATATGACCACTCCCAGCTAATTTTTGTAATTTTTGTAATTTTTTTAGAGACAGGGTCTCGCTATGTTGCCTAGGCTGGTCTTGAACTCCTGGCCTCAAGTGGTCCTTCTGCCTTGGCCTCTGAAGTGCTGGGATTACAAGCCACTGCACCTGGCAGAAAGAGATTTTGAGTAGACAAAGCTGTTAGTGAACTCTGGCTTGTACCCTGAGCAAGTACCTTCTTTCTTGGAATAAGGAAATGAAATAGAAAACTATAAAATGTTGAGTGTTAATTGCAATGAAATATTCATTATTGGGTGGAAATAGAGCAGCATTACTTAGTCTGGCTTGGTTAATAATGGCACCAATATTAGTGGACTGTGATGCGGCACCATGCCATACAACTAGAAAGTGACAGTCAGGACCAGGTGTGTCTGAGAGTCCAGAAGTGGGCTAAACCTGATGCGATAACCTCCATGTACCCAGTGCCTTTCACTCTCCCTAAAAGTAATGCTCTCATATCTTAGAATTACAAGTGAGCCCAATTTGCAATGGGTACTCATCTACAGTTTATATCGGGATAGTCATCATTTGTCTTACTGCCCTTCCACCTGCAAAGTCATTACTCACATTATATTTTATTTTATTTTATTTTTTGAGTTGGACTCTCACTCTGTCACCCAGGCTGGAGTGCAGTAGCATGCTCACAGCCACCGCAGCCTCGACCTGCTGGGCTCCAGTGACCCTTCCGCCTCAGCCTTCCAAGTAGCTGGAACCACAGGTGTGTGCCACCATGCCCGGCCAAATTTTTGATTTATTGTAGAGATGAGGTCTCTCCATGTTGCCCAGGCTGTTCTCGAACCCATGGGCTCAGGCAATCCTCTCGCCTTTGCCTCCCAGTGTGCTGGGATTACAGGCATGAGCCCCCACACCTGGCCTACTGATACTTTAAATTGTGGCCTGCTCTGTCTTTGCTCTCCTTTGCTTCTGACTCTTGATTTTCCATTCCTGAAAAATCATACTCTTCATGTCAACAAGAAAAGTCTCAAAATGAGATGATAAAACAAACATCCCATTGACTCTCAGACTATAAAATAATTAACCTTCTCCCTCGCTCTCCCAATCTTCCATACCCCCTCCTCTCAGGTCTTTTTTTTTTTTTAATTTTAAGTGCTTGGGCTCCCTCCCAGACTGGAGAATAAGTATACCCTTCACTTAGGTGAAACAGAGAAGGTTGAAACTGAAAGACTGGATAGATTTGAATTAATGCAACTTTCTCTCAAACAAAAGCATTCAAGAGTTCAGCAAAGGTTAGGCATGTAAAAATGCTGCATTTCCTGATATCTGCTGATTAGCCTTTTAGATAATGAAATGAATGGAGATGTGAGGATTGCTTGAGCAACAACTACCGCATTCCTGGAGGGAAGCAGGAAGGACAGGATGAGAATCCTGCCTGTGAACCCCCAGGCTCACCAGCTTCTCTTGCATCTGTAAACTCCCTCTCCGGCTCCAGTGACATCTGGGTGACCCCAGGGTGAGGTGACAGGCAAGCTCCCAACACTTTGCATGCATTGCCCTTAATTATGCATCATACCCCTTTTCTGGGGGAGAAATTTGCTATCCCCATTTCAGGAAGAAGTAAATTGCCGCACATACACAGTCCTCATGATGATCCAATATGACAGCTACCATTATCATTCTCATTTTGCAGATGAGGAAACTGAGGTCTAAACAGATTTAGTAACTTTCCCAATGGCACACAATAAATATTGGGGATGGAATTAAACCCAAATCTGTCTGTCTCCAGGGCCAGAGCTATAATAAGAGGTAACATTTCTGTCTTATCTCACTTCCTTGTCTTACATTTGCATTTACATAATTGCAAGATAGCCGACAGAAGTGAAAGTCATCACAACAAAAAAATGTCATATGTTTCCCCAGTAACCATTAGGCTTTTTTTTTTTTTTTTTGACCATCTGGTTGACCAAGCAGCTAAGCAGTTGCCACCAAAATAAATATTCAACAACTCTAGTTTCTTTCTATCTTTTCTCAGACTGTGAACTCCTTCTGAGTAATGATCATATTTTTTCCATTTTTATGTCCCTGCCAACATTGCTACATTGTAGAGAGAAAAATTGGCACTTGCTAGGTTTTGACTATGGGCTATGTCAGCAAGGTAGCACACGGATTGCCACTTACCCCTCCCACATCCCACCAGACATCATTAATCAATCATAGTGCTCCTCCCTAGTAAGACCAAAAAGAGCCTCAGGATCCTTCTCATCACAATACTTCAGACAGCTACTGTTGATGAAAAGCCAAACTCTGTGACATTTTTAAAGAGATTTAATCTGAGATAAATATGAGTGACCTTGTCCCGAGGCACAGTCCCAAGAAGTCCTGAGAACATGTGCTCTGGGTGGTTGGGTTGCAGCTTGATTTTATACACTTTAGGGAGACAGAAGTTTATAGGCAAAGACATAAATTAATACATGTGAGGTTTACATTGGTTTGACCCAGAAAGGCAGAACATCTCAAAGCAAGGGCTTACAGTTCATAGTTGCTTCAAAGATTTTCTGATTGGCAATCGGTTGAAAGAGTTCGACTCTGTCTAAAGAATTTGTCATCAGTAGAAAGAAAAGCTTGAGTTAAGATAAAGGGGGTTGTGGAAGCCAAGGTTCTTGTCACGTAGATGAAGCCTCCAAGAAGCAGGCTTCAGAGAGAATAGGTGGTAAATGAATTAAAAGCTGCCAGTCTCTTCCTAGGGACAGGTGCAAATTTCCCCAAGAGATGGCTTTGCAGGGTCATTTTAAAATATGTCACAGCAACATATTTGGCGGTGAAATATGTTTATTTCTGTTAGGGCCTGCTCTCTGTCATGTGATGCCATAGCAGAGTCAGATTGACATTTGGTATCTTATTGCCACAGAGTCTGTTTTGTCAGGTGGATGGGCCAGTGTCGTGGGTAAGATGCAAAGAATTGCACAGAAATTAGATTGGGAAAGATTGCTTATTTAAAAGTAGATTAAAGAGAGAGAGGGTGGATTCACTTCTCAAGGAAGAGAAGGGGCCAGATGTCTGAACATAACATGTTGACAAATGCTTGAGACCAGGGGCTTTTAAAACTGTTTTGGGAGGCAGGGCAGGCAAGCATTCACAGAAGTAGATGTCATAGTTAGGGTCTGTCTCTCACCTCCCTGATGACTGGACGAATGGGCAGGCCAGTCATGGGCACATCGACGCAGGTGAATTGATAGCTTGATGGGCGGGTCAGCCACATAGGTGAGAAGGGCAGGACTGACAGCTGAAAGACAAATTCTTGGGAGATGCTAATGTCAATGTCTTGTGACCCTCCCAGTGTTCCAGGAAAGGATTATTGTTGTGTATGAACTCAAGGAGGTCAGAGAAACTCCATTCTGGGTGCCATCCTTTCAGTCAGTCTTTTTTTTTTTAACTTTATTTTATTATAAAGATGTAGGGTACAAGTCAGAACTAGGTATATAAGTAGTCTACGTGCAGACGAAGTTTGGGCCTCTAACTGATTCTCCCTTCCCCTGGTTTAAGATCAGCACCCTTAGTTCAGTCAGTCTTACGATCTCTATTTTCACGTTAATGCTGGTCGGTTATGCCTAAAACTCTACATGGGAATGGATGTAACAGGCATGTCCAACTTCCTTTTCTATCATAGCCTGGAATTTAGTTTTTCAGGTTTCCTTTGGCCCAGAGGAGGTCTGTTCAGTTGGCTGGGAGGCTTCGAATTTTAATTCTGGTTTACACTACTATCAAACAATCAGAATAGGTACATTAAGTGAAATCTATTTTCTCTTCCTTGTCTAAATTTTTGGCTGGCTACTTCCCCATGTTCCTTGCCGTATGAACTCTCCTACCTAAGTTTCAGTTATGAGGTTTCCCAGAGAAAGCAAAGGTCATCTTAACACAAAAGTATTCACTAAAGGAATTAACCATGTTCCAATTTCATCCCCCCTCTGCCATCTCTCCTTCCCTTTTTACACAAGCCAGCACCCCTGCAGTAATAATGTGTTATGCTCTGTCAACTTTTTTTGCAAAAAAAAAAGTACATGCAAAAATGCAAACAGATGGCAAGTCTTGGGAGATAGAAACTTTTTGTAAAGTGGGTGAAAGTGTTATTGGCAAACTGCTCAAATCAGACACTTGAAGCCATTGACAAATGAGAATCTGGGAAGGTTACACCAGTTAACAACTGAAGAGGGTGATGACAAGATAGGTGCTTCAAAAGAGATGATTTGAATATCAAAGGATTGAGTTGAACCCTTGGGAGAACTGAGAAAGTTCTGGAATATTTCTGCAATGAAATAACCTTATTTATGTATATACTATGGAAATCAAACACACAGTTAAGGATTGTACCTTATCCATATGCCAAGAAAAACAATCAAAACTCCAATAGTCAACGTTTTTGGTTTGTTCTGAGCATCAGGGCAAGGTGTGACTATAACATATTTTAGCTCAATAATAGGGAAAATAAAATTATTTTCACACTCAAGATGAAACTAGTTTTATTTTTCAAGATAACATCTCAGTGGTGACTGGGCGTGGTGTCTCACGTCTGTAATCCCAGTTACTCAGGAGGCTGAGGCAGAAGGACCCTGAGAACCTGAGCCCAGGAAGTTGAGACGGCAGTAAATTGTGATCATGCCACTGCACTCCAGCCTGTGTAACAGAATGGGACCCCCAACACACACACACACACACACACACACACACACAGAGTCTCAGGGGGACATTTTCTCACTGTTTCCTGAGACATGTTGTCTGCATGTTGAGAGAACACATGTGAGTAGCTATCTCCCAGAACCGCTCATCCCACATTTTGAGAGCCTCCCCTGTCTCATTTACTTTTATAGCCCCGTGACCAGGTAGGTCATTTGGGCTTGGTTTTACAGGTGAAGAAATGGAAGCCCAGGTGACACACCCACCCAGTGAATGCATGATCCAGTATTTTTGCCCAGGTCAACCTGACTCTGAAACTAAGTGCTGTTCCATTAGCTAACTCCCAGAGGACTGTCTGACAACTGTCTACTGAATGAAGCAAGGAGTGCCTGGATCAATTAATCCATCAAGGAGTACCACCAACCCATCAGTAACACAGTAGCCCCAAATCTCAGAGGGCTTGCGCATAATGTTGACCTCTTCCAAAGAAGCCACACAGAGGTCCAGCAGGGAGAGACACTGGTCTATAACATTTACAGGAAGGTCGCTAATGGCGGCAAGTCGGTGATGAAAGGATCTGTGTTGCGAGACAGTACAGCAAACAGTTTTATAGTCAAGCAAGTTAATTATTCAAATTCCTATTCAGTGTTTACAATCTGATTGGTTAAGACTGACAACTACATTGTCTTTAGGTTGTTTGGTTACCTGCATTTGGTGACTCTAACCCTGTGACTTATTACTAGGAATATACATATCCTGCAGAAACCAGGCTTGGCCAGGGGCTGTTCCCTGGGGCAGAAAGAAACCATATGGGGGGAATGAGGCAATGTCCAGACAACTAATTACCCCACACCAACCACTTTAGAGGAGAAATTCCCCCAGAAGCAGCATGGTGGTCCTCCTAATGTCCATCGTTTTACTGGAGTCTCTGGCTGGCCCTTCAACTCTCCATCAGCCTCTTCTGTTCCAACTCTCAAGCCCTCAGTGGATGAGGCCTCTCCTGGCCTCCCCCCTCCACCCCCACCTCCCGAGAATATCACTTTCCCTCAGCCTCCTGGAATGAACCCAATCTGTGTGCAGCCCTAGCCCCGCCCCCCTCTCCTGCCAGGCAGTTGGTGCCTGAAACCAGCTCGTGAGAGTTTGTAGCCCAGCAGGGAAGAGCCTAGTCATAGGCTGCAGCCAAAGACATGGCCCTGGCTTTTGTGGCCTCACCCGGAAAAGCCAAGGAGAGGAACCAAGTGAGGTTGGAAGAGGAAAGGGACAACCGTTGTTTGACAAAAGCCAGGAGAAGGTGGTTGGTGGGTAGACAGGCCCAAAGCAGACCTTTACTTCCACTTTCATATGGAATTTGGAATTAATTCAGAGAATTGGAGGTGGGGTGAGGGGCTAGTTTAAGAAGAAAAAACACAATCCAGAACTTTCTACGGATGAACTGACCAAAGTTCACAGAGACAATCAGTGATTTGCTGCAGTCACACAGCAAGTTAGAACCCAGATGGGGCCCCAGAGACCCTGAAGATCAATCACTTTAACATTTTCTTTTCTTTTCTTTTCTTTCTTTCTTTCTTTCTTTTTTTTTTTTTTTTTTTTTGAGTTGGAGTCTCACTCTGTCACCCAGACTGGAGCAGCCTCGACCTGCTGGGCTCCCGCGATCCTTCCACCTCAGCCTTCCAAGTAGCTGGAACTACAGGCACGTGCTACCACACTCGGCTAATTTTTGATTTATTGTAGAGATGAGGTCTCGCCAAGTTGCCTAGGTGGGTCTCGAACCCATGGGCTCAGGCAATCCGCTCACCTCAGCCTCCCAAAGCACAGGATTACAGGTTGAGCCACCGAGCCCGGCTCTTTCTTTTTCTGAGTCAGAGTCTTGGCAGCTCACCACAGCCTTGACCTCCTGGGCTCAGGCCATTCTTCTTTCTCAGCCCCTTAGAGTAGTTGGGGCTGTAGGCATGCACCACCGTGCCCAACTAATTTTTCTAATTTTTTTTATAGAGATGAGGTCTCACTTTGTTGCCCAGGCTGGTCTCAAACTGCTGGGTTCAAGCAATCCTCCTGTCTCTGCCTCCCAAAGTGCTGGGATAGAGGCACGAGCCACTGTACTGGCTAGTTCAAACTAACATTTTCTTAGTCATGTTTCTGATCTGGATGTATCCACATTGAGTAAGGAACTAAATTCATTATCTACAAATAAAACATCACCAAGAATTTAAAGAAAGTCATGGATGCCATCTCCTGACCCATTATATGTGTGTGTGTGTGTATTTATATACATATATATAAATACACACACACGCACACACACACACACACATATATATATATAAAATCTTTTTTTTTTACCTCCCAGATTTCCCAAGAAATTAGGTATCTCTGGAGGATTCCTTCCAGAATTGGTTGCAAAGAATTGAAAGCTGAAGGAAGCCTTCGAGGTGAAGGCTCTTGGGCAGTATTGATGAATGGTTCAAACTGTGAGCATGGAGTCAGACAGAAGAGAACATGGCTCCGTAACGTACTAGTTGTGTGGCCACAGGCAGGTGAGCTAACTTCTCTGAGCCTCCATAACCTCATCTATAAAATGGAGATAATAATGGCCACCTCATGGTGTTGTCAGGAGGTTTAAGTCAGCTAATGTGTGCAAAGCACTCAGAGGAAGGTTGACTTCTTCCTCGCCCACCTCTCCAGGGTCTCACTCCTCCAAGTCTTACTCCAGACCTTTGGGGGTACCACTGCCAATTTGCAACAGAAACTCTGAGGCCAAAAGTAAGTAAGAACAAGAGGCAGAGGGCGCCTGGCTGAGCTCCCACTGCCCCCAGCCCCACGTGCCTTGGTGACAGACCCGGGTCCAGAAGTTGACCCTGGGGCTTTATTTCTCATCCAGGCTGCCAAGCTGAACCTCTCAAAAGTCTCGGGCCCGAATTCCCACTTCCAAACAGCCTCTGCTCTAAAGCTAGCTCCTACATACCCCTGCACATCGCCAGCCAGGATCCCACGCCTGCCTCCGAGGCCAGGAAGCGAGGCGCCTGGGTGAAATCACATTCCAAGATTGGACTGAGATTCACTGTCAGACACCTGTGCTGCATGCAGCCCAGGTAGGCAGGCTGAGGAGGCGAGGGGCCGGCCCAGGGGCGAGGAGACACAGGGTTCTAGCATTTCATGAGGACACAGACTGCTTTAAAAGAAAGGGCCTGGGCCTGGAGTCAAGAGCTCTGGTCTTTGGGCTTGGTTTTGCCACCACCTACAACGATGTTTCATTATGCATAACAGTAATTCCAAAGGTGTGATCCAACGACTCCTGGGGGGAGATGGAGAGCTCAAGACTATTTTCATAAGAACACAGAATTTGTTCTTTTTATTCCTTTTCTTTCTCTAATGTGCGGTGGAGTTGCCAGAGGCTACACAGTGCTCTGATGACATCGGAAGTCTAATGGGTGATGGAATGTGTTTGAGTTTTCAGATTTTCTCAGCTTTAATTTTTCTTTTCTTTCTTTCTTTATATATATATAAAGCTTTAGTTATAAATTAAGGCTCATACCTGAAATCCTAGCACTTTGGGAGGCCAATACAGGAGGATTATTTGAGCCCAGGAGTTCGAGACCACCCTGGACAGCATAGTGAGGCCCCGTCTCTACAAGAAATAAAAAAATGAGCTTGGTGCAGTGGCACACATCTGCAGTCCCAGCTACTTGAGAGACTGAGAGGGTGGATCACATGGGCCCAGGAGGTTGAGGCTTTGGTGAGCCATGATCATGCCACTGCACTCTAGCCTGGGCGACAGAGTAAGACATGACTCAAAGAAATACATAAACAAACAAACAAATGAATAAAATTAAAAAGCTAAACATTATAGAAATATAAGAAATAGGATGTAATACACTTTGCATTCCACTTTTCATAGACAACTCACAACTATTATCATCAACGTGGCTGGGTACAGTGGCTCAAGCCTATAGTCTCAGTGCTTTGGGAGATCAAGGCAGGAGGATTGCTGGCTACAATCTTCCTGCCTTGATCAAGACCAGCCTTGGCAACATATCAAGACATCCATACCTAAAAGAATGAAAACGCTTCATCTCTTAAAAACAAAACAAAACAAAATCTTATCACTAAAAAAAAAAAATCCTCTCTAAAAAATAATGAAAAAATTAGCCAAGCATGGCAGGGCCCACCTCTGGTCCTAACTACCCAGGAGGCTGAGCCAGGAGGATCGGGAGCCCAGAGTTTCAGGCTGCAATGAGCTATGATCATGCCACTGCACTCCGGCATGGGTGACAGAGTGAGATCTTAAAAACAAAGATGCTGGGCGTGGTGGCTCACGCCTGTAATTCCAGCACTTTGGGAGGCTGAGGTGAGAGGTTTGCCTGAGCCCATGGGTTTGAAACTTGCCTGGGCAACTTGGCGAGATCTCGTCTCTGCAATAAATCAAAAAAATTAGCCAGGTGTGGTAGTGTGCACCTGTAGTTCCAGCTACTTGGAAAGCTGAGGCGGAAGGATGGCCTGAGTCCATCAGGTCAAGACTGTGGTCGCCATAAGAGTGCCACTGCATTCCAGCCTAGGCAACAGTGTGAAATTCCAACTCAAAAAACAAACAAAAACAAGATGGTATATATTTTCCCCACTTTTTTCTATATGTTCACTACTATTAAAATAATTTTCACAAAAATGAGATGATTGTATCTGTTCCTTCTTCAGTGAAGCACTCATGCATGATGTACAATTATAGAAGGGGTGAACAGACTGATAAAGTCTAGCTCTATGAGAGTCACATTCAAGAGGGGCAAAATAATAATAATAATAAAGATCAGCAGATAGGATTACAAGCGCTCTGAAGAAAGTTAAATAAGGAAATGAGTTGGGGAATGACTTACAGACTACTTTGGGGGGGATAGTGAGCCTCTAAAGAGGCAACATGGGGGTGGAAAAAAATCAAAGGTCAAAAAGTAGCAAGACGTGGAAATCTCTGAAAAGGTTTCTGGACACCCGGAAAAGCAAGTGCAAAGGATCTGAGGCAGGAACTACTTGTGTGTTTTTGTAGCTTTTTTTTCATTGAATACTATATATTTGTACTAGTAGTCTAGTATGTGTAATATCTGAGTATATTATTATGCTTTTTAAAGTCAACTCGTTTTTTTCAAATACTGAAAAAAAAAAAACCAAACAAGACTCAAGGGTGTACAATGAAAATAAATTTCCCTCTCACCCGATTCCCCAGTTCACTGCCCCAAGTGCAAACATTGTTAATTATTTTGTATAATCTTCAAGAAAAATCTCTCTCTATATATATGTATACTTCATATATATTATATCTATCACCTATCCTTTGCACAAATAAGACTATATAATAAACATGATTCCATACCTTGCTTCTTTAACAAGTTAATTAATACATTATTTTTGAATAGGTGATGCATGTATATGTTACTACATTTATTTATTTATTTATTTTCAGTGGGGGGGGGGGGGGGGGGGGGGGGGGGGGGGGGGGGGGGGGGGGGGGGGGGGGGGGGGGGGGGGGGGGGGGGGGGGGGGG
>CAUYQG010276341.1:0-12010 GCA_963574415.1 Tarsius wallacei | reverse complement strand
CTGTAGTTCCAGCTACTTGGAAGGCTGAGGCGGAAGGATCGCCGGAGCCCAGCAGGTCGAGGCTGCGGTGGCCGGGAGTGGCCACTGCACTCCAGTCTGGGCGACAGAGTGAGACTCCAACTCAAAAAAAAAAAAATAAAAAATCTCTTTTGTAAAAAAGATTTAAATAATTTTCTAGGCGATATGGATATCTAATTTAAAATGCTATCATGAATTTTCATCATAGAGAATGGTCCTCATGTAATTTAACATTTTGAAATTTATTCTGGTATTCTTTGTGACCTAGTGCATTTTCAGTCGATGATAATATCCCATATATGCTCTAGAAAGTGTGTTTCTGTTAGTTATCAAATTTACTGCATAGTCACTAAGTCAAACTTTTTTTAACCTCTGTATTTACTTTTTTCATTGCTTTGTTTTCTTGCTCCTTGATTTATAGAATGTTAAGGTTTCCTGCTTCCTTTTGATTTCCTTTATGACTTAAAATATACTTCATAGAATTTTATGTAACAGTATATAACTTAAACCTTTATTATAAAGTATGGAAGTATAAAAGCTAAAGATTGTATCTTTTATCCCTATGAAATTACTTTAAGGCCGGGCTCAGTAGCTCAGGCCTGTAATTCCAGCACTTTGGGGGACCGAGGCAAGGGGATTGCCTGAGCCTGCAGGTTCAAGACCAGCCTGGGCAACATGGTGAGGCCTCATCTCTACAATAAATAAAAAAATTAGCTGGGCATGGTAGCACGCACCTGTAATTCTGGCTACTTGGAAGGCTGAGGCGGAAGGATCTCCAGAGCCCAATAGGTTGACACTGGGGTGGCCCTGAATGTACCACTGCACTCCAGCCTGGGCAACAGAGTGAGACTCCAACTAAAAAAAACAAATAAGTAAATAAATAAAAATTACTTTATCATATTACTTCATCTAGTTATTTATTTCTAACCTTTGGTCTTTTTCCATCTCTCTTCAGATTGAGAAGTCATTTGTAACTAACAAATAATTGAATATTGATATCTGTCTTACCACAAACCAGATGTTCTTAGTATTTTTTTTTTTAAAAAGGGGCTTAATTTATTTATATTATTATCAGAACACTTTATTTTATGCTTTTACTTGTCAGTTTCCTTTTCTCTGTGTTTCTATGTTTTTATTATTTGAATCATTTTATATTTGATAGTGACTTAGAAGGAAAATGTATTAATATCTACATTTTACTAATGGTGAGCTTTAAGATTATCAGACAGTTTTGTATTTTATGCTTTTACTTTCTTGTCAGTTTCCTTTTAACAATGTTTTCATTATTTGAATCATCTTATATTTCATAGTGACTTAGAAGGAAAATGTATTAATAAGATGTATGTTTTACTAATGGTTAGCTTTGAAATTATGAAATAGTTACATAAGATGCTTTTTGTATTATAGGCAATAACGAGAGACCCTCTGATTCTGTGATCCTAGAAAAATTTTACACAATTCCTTGCCCTGCTGTAGTGTTCAACATTTGTTAATTTTTAGCTTTTGTGCTCAACTTGCTATTGTATATTTAAAAGATCAATGTAGTGTGGCTCAGCCTGTAATCCCGCGCTTTGGGAGGCTGAGGTGAGTGGTTTGCCTGAGCCCGCGGGTTCAAGACCCACCTGGGCAAATTGGTGAGACCTCATCTCTACAATAAATCAAAAACAACAACAACAAATTAGCCAGGCATGGTAGCGCGCGCCTGTAGTTCCAGCTGCTTGGAAGGTGGAGGCAGAAGGATCGCCTGAGCCCAGCAGATCGAGACTGCGGTGGCCAGGAGCGGCCACTGCACTCCAGTCTGGGCGACAGAGTGAGACTCCAACTTGGAAAAAAAAAAAAGATCAATGTAGTTTTTCTTTCTTTCTTTCTTTCTTTTTTTGAGTTGGAGTCTCACTCTGTTGCCCAGACTGGAGTACGTTTGCAGCTCATGGCCACCCCAGTGTCGACCCGCTGGGCTCCAGCGATCCTTCCGCTCAGCCTTCCAAGTAGCTGGAACTACAGGCGCGTGCTACCACACCCGGCTAATTTTTGATTTATTGTAGAGACGAGGTCTTGTCAAGTTGCCCGGGTGGGTCTCGAACCCGTGGGCTCAGGCAATCCACTCGCCTCGGCCTCCCAAAGTGCTGGGATTACAGGCTGAGCCACCGAGCCTGGCCATTCACCAAGATCTTTAGTTTGATTCACGTGACTCATCTGAAATATGTTTTAAAGTTTAAGGAATAAAGTAGTGCAAATACTACTCAATCCAATCCATCAACTGTTTCCAGTTTGGGGACAATTGTATTTTGAAAGAGAAAAGCTATATATATATATATATATATATATATATATAGTTGTTTTTTGAGTTGGAGTCTCACTCCGTTGCCCACACTGGAGTTTAGTGGCTGCTCCCGGCCACCGCAGCCAAGACCTTCTGGGCTCCAGCTATCCTTACGCCTCCACCTTCCAAGTAGCTGGAACTACAGGCGCGCGCTACTACACCCGGGTAATTTTTGATTTATTGTAGAGACGAGGTCTCGCGGAGTTTCCCGGGTGGGTCTCGAACCCGTGGGCTCAGGCAATCCACTCACCTCAGCCTCCCAAAGCGCGGGATTACAGGCTGAGCCACCAAGCCGGCTGAGAAAAGCAATATTTTTACAAGCTTAAATACTGATGGCTTGATGATAGTGAAGTCTTATGAGTGTGTTACGTATTTTCACTGCAAAAAAAGGTAGGTTTTGAGCTTATTGACACTTGATGGTAGTGAAGTTGGCTTGATGGTAGTGAGGTCTTATGAGTATGTTACGTATTTTCACTGAAAAAAAGGTAGGTTTTCAGCTTATTGACACTTTTCTAAAACATTGAATAGAGTTAATTGATATCCATGTAGGAAAATTCAGCAATCTGGAAAATACTTCAAGGAACCAAAACTATGGGAGAGTACTTTTGGACAGTCTTCTACATTGGTCTGCTTAATTCGCATCATTCCTCTCAAGTTCTAGGCATAGATGTGTTCTCCATATAATTTATCCTTCTGTAAATTTTGTTTGATGGATTAATGACACCTGCTGGGCATTAGCATCTTTTTGGAACTCCCCATACTCAAGCTTAAAAGAATGGCATAGCTGGGCTCACAAATGCTTAGCAGATGTACACAGAATCGCTCTACCTTCACAGAGTCCAGGGTGATGGGACTTTGTTATGTGTTCATTAGCAGTGATAAAACCATGGATCGTTATTTTCCTAATTAGCCATTAATAACAGTTAACACTGTAATGAGATCACAGTTTCAGAGTTTAGAGAATATATTGTTGACAATGAAGTCTAATGAGAAACAAACTGACTTCTTATAGTTTATAAAAGATGTTAATCTTATTGATAGAATTACTGACACTCATGCCAGATACCAACTTCCTTTCATTTTGTCTTTTTTTTCTGATCTGATGCCTAAACTGTATAATATTCTAATGGGATGAAACCTCTCATTAGAGAGTGGATTACAGTAATTTTTAAATAAATAAGGTCCTGAAGTATCTAAAGGCTGGTAGTCAAAAATCTTATTGCATCAATTACAACAAAAGCTTGCTTATAATAGCCGCCATGGATGCTTGGACAAATCAATGCCAGTAAATCGATTTTTCTTACTTTTTAAAATGTTTAAGCCGGCACCTGGACTTTATAATGTCTCTTGGTTGTAGGTAATAGCTGGGAATTTCAGGGGAAGGATTACAGCTTCTAAGTTGGTTATGCTACCCCAAATGATCCATTGGATGTGACTGAAAATGCCAGTTTGAAAATATATTCATGGGATTAGGAATGAATACTTCTTGCCTGAAATCTTGTGGTTTAGCTTTAGTACTTATTATAGTCAGTCCATTTCTTTGAAATATTGAACTGTCTGACAGTTTAAAATCCTAAATTTCCTTTAAACTTGAGCCTGGCTTTGGAGGAGAAAAGGGTAGTGTGTGTGTGTGGGGGGGGGGGGGTGGTTATGTAAGGCTCTCTGAAGAGAATTCACTGAAGTGCTTTTGCTGGCAAGGCACTGGGAAGGCTAGCAAGCTGCTTCCTCTCAGTCCTTGGATTTTGTCCTTAGCCTAGATCAACATTTACTCAGATAGTTTAAGTCAGGGCCACTGAAGTCTGTTGTTGGGCTTTATTAAAGTCGTCATTTTCCTTTCATGAAGAAGCATGGAAAAGGCCCAAGTACAGTGTCCATATTTTGTTAAGCCAATTGAATAATAGGAAAAGCCTTAGTGCTCTTATACTCTTAATTCCCAGCTGGATGTGTATTTCTCATCTAAATTAGGGAATTGAGTTTTTGTAAACATGTTTTGATCAGGCCTTACCTAATAAGATTCCTTGTTTTGTGAATGTAGTTAGATACCACAAATATACTAATGTATTGCAGAATAACACTTTCATGTTAAATGTAAACTTCTGAATAGGCACTAAGAATTAAAGCAAAGCAGTAGGCAGTAAAGACATGAGTTTTAGTCCTAGATTTCTTGCTTTATTCTGAACACACCATTTACTGTCTTTTTTTAAAAAATCCATTCATTGGAGCTAATTCTACCTGCCCTTACTTAACTCAGGCAGCAGACACCTCTTGTCAACAATGGTACCTGAACGAAGCATATTTGTATACCTAATCCTTGACTGTACCCCACAATATCATAATAAAAAATACTGATTATAAAAAAAAAAGAGTTCTGATATTGTTTATGAATTAGCAATAGGGTCCATTCTACATACAGATTTTATTATCAGTGTAACTATATTGTAACAGAAGACCTTTTTGAACTTGAAAAATGTATCTTAATTGTCAAGGGCATTTAATGAAGAATGACATGCTAGCTAAATTTTGAAGGCATATTTAAAAAAATAAATATGGAAAGACAGACATCTTTAAAGACCATAGTAGAGGAGATAAAATCTGAGCTTTAAAAAATATCTTGACTTCAAGCACAGAGAAAGTGGGGGGTGAACATTCCAGAGAGAGAGAATTTGGTGTGAAAAAGTACAGGGCAAGAATGGACACGGAATGTTCAAAAATGGAGAGGGGATGTGTTCATTTGAGATTAATTCCCCTTTATTATCAGTATAAAAGTGAAAACGAAGAGAATGACAGTATTCTGAACTTTTATTTCATAGTAATAAGAAAAGGCTCATACAACTTGCATCTGAATTAACTTAGAATTAGTAGGTTTAGCATTAACTTAGGAGAAAACTAAGTACTTAAGGGATCAGGAGGTTACAAAGTAAAATTAACATAGATGTTCTGGATTCCTTTATGGAAGACTTCCTGGAGAAAGGGATTTTAGAAGAAAGTGACAAGAGTGGATTTGTAGAAAGGTTGAAAGCAAAAAAGAATTCTCCATTTAGAGCATTTGGGTTAACCTGACTCTATGAATGATATGACCAAAAGTGGGTTCTGAACTGTAGTCTTTAAAGGTACAAGGAATTTTGATTAACACCCACTCTCCATTCATCTTAGCTCCAGAGCCACTTGAAAACTTACAAGCAAAAAGTTTGCCAACCATTGCATGTTCTGTTCTTTCAGGTTCCCTCCTGCCTAGAAAAATGGAGTTTGTGTTTTGTTTGAGACTGTCCATGTTTTTATCCATGCACCTACCTCTAGTGTTTCTTCTTATTTTCTTCTCAAGGGAACTCTGTCTTACATGAGACTCCTGATCATTTCATAGCCTGTTGCTTTGCCTGCCTTTGCTTTCTGCCTTTCTCCCACCAGGAGTGTCTTCCTCTGTCCTCTGAGCCATATGAGCTCAATCTACTTTTAAATCCAAGACTTCAGAAACTACTTCTCCTCTGAACATCACTGACAAATTTTTGCTTTTATTTAGCATGTATTTCTTGTATTATTATATTTGCTTGTCTTGCACTGTCTTTGTCTTGGTATATTGACTATATTGAGAACATTGTAAAGGTGCTATGTCTTGTAACCTTCTGCATTACATTGCTTGGTGTCTCTGAAAATGTGGTTAGTAATGACCTCCTAGAGTAATGGTCAACATATGTATGACTTATAGTCTTCTATAGACTGATAGTTTTCTGTTGTATGTGTTTGCTCATTTCTTTCTTTCTTTTTTTTAATTTCTGTAGAAATAGGTTGCTACTTTGCCCAGGCTAGTATCAAACTCTTGGCCTCAAGCAATCCTCCCACCTCAGCCTCCCAAAGTGTTGGGTTTACAGGCATGAGCCACCACACCTGGCCCTGTTTGTTCACTTTTAATGGAACATCAGAGCTTGGTAAATGTGCAGAAAGCACTGGAATGCAAACTTCATAAGATCAGAGACTTTGTGTTTGTTTGTATCTTCAGCACTTAGTCCCAGCTCAAATGTAGCACTTAATACATATTTGTTGAATGGATGTAACTTACTTAATCTGCAGATCTTAATTGGTACTTTTAAATATCCAACAAGAGACTTTCAGAATGTTATCTCAATAAACAAGATCATTAAGTATCTTCCCAGTGGTTGAAGGATAACATCACAGAACCTCATTACTGTCTCAGGAGAGGAAAACCTTGTTTTATTTTGCTTTTTTTGTTGTCTCTCTCTCTCTCTTTGTTGTTATTGTTTTAGAATAAATGCGATGTGAAATAATAGCATAATCCAGCTTTAACTTATTCAGTGTTTTTGGTTTTTTTATTATTGAAAAGAAAAATGACAGTGGAACAGAAGAAAAATCTGAGGCAAGACTACTTTCCAATTCATGGCCCTTGGTTTGGCTTTTCAGTGTTTATTTAAGGCTTGCTCACTCTTTTCTCTACATTGACATTTCATGGTGAATGTTTTGCTTATTCTACCCTCTATGTTTTTTTTGATGGTAGCTTGCCTGGCGGTACTCAGAAACTGAGAAGAATGTCAAAGATCAAAAGCTTGGCTGGGCATGATGGCTCATGCCTGTAATCCCAGCACTATGGAACACTGAGGTGGGAGGATTACTTGAGCCCAGGAGTTTGAGGCCAGCCTGGGCAACATAGCGAGACTTCTCTGCAAAAAAATACAAAGATGAGGCAGCATGCACCTGTATGCTTAGCTACTTAGGAAGCTTAGGTGAAAGGATCACCTGAGCCCAGGAGGTTAAGACTGTGGTACCACTGCACTCTAGCCTGGGTGACAGAGTGAGACTCCAACTCAAAAAAAAAAAAAAAAAATCTTAAATTGTTCATTTTTGAAAAGGTTCAAAAAACAGGAGCTATGGACTTACACCACTAACTTTTTCCTTTTCTTTTTCCTTTAGCTCAAGCCAGGACAGAACAGCTGCAGGGACAGTGACAGTGAAAGCGCCAGTGGAGAATCCAAGGGCTTCCAACGGAGCAGCTCTCGGGAAAGGCTCAGCGATGTAAGTTTTAAAAAAACACAACCAAAACCTCTAGATCACATAACATTGGTTCAGGTCTCAATTACGTAACTCTCCTCTCCCTTTAGATCTCTTTGCACACCCTGGCATTGTGGTTCACACTTTCTTTGTGTACACATGTTTGAGCCTTGCAGTTTGGTGTCATTTTAAAATGTAGTTTGAGGGCCAGGCTCGGTGGCTCAGCCTGTAATCCCAGCGCTTTGGGAGTCTGAGGTGAGTGGATTGCTTGAGCCCGTGGATTCTAGACCCGCCTGGGCAACTTGGCAAGACCTCATCTCTACAATAAATCAATAATTAGCCAGGCGTGGTAGCACGTGCCTATAGCTCCGGCTACTTGGAAGGCTGAGGTGGAAGATTCACCAGAGTCCAGCAGGGCGAGGCTGTGGTGGCCGGGAGCGTGCCACTGCCCTCCAGTCTGGGCGACAGAGTGAAACTCCAACTCAAAAAAATAAAATAAAATGTAGTTTGATTAAAAATGTATTTTAACAAATTGTAAGGTAGCTGAGAGTATCTATTACCTTAGAAACAACAGATTATAAAGAAATGATAATACTTTTATTACTCGTGTTACACGTGAAAGTAGTCAGGTAGGGCTATAACTGGAAAATGGCATCATTTAACTACAGACTTTTTGTAATTTCTTCACCTAGGAAACTGGTAACAATCCCTTTCTTCATTTTATTCTTATTGGAAGTGGTGACTAATCAGCCACTTACTTGGTGAGAGAAGGAATTAAATTTCCTGATAGATTTCTGGGAGGAAAAATGATGTGAGAACACATCGTATCTCTGGAGAAGTGTCTATCACCCTTATACTTAGTTCTAATAATCCTCCAGTCTCCTACCCACTAACAGGGCACATTCCCCTCTGCTATTTCTGAGAACCACCTGCCCCTCTTCAGACTCTCTTCCCTTACTCCCGCATATATTCTTGACTCATCTTTGCCCTGAGAGCAGCAACACTTGGAAACTCTCTTATAAAATGGATCAAGTAGAGAAAAATCTTTGTTACTGATACCAACAAAGCAAGATTTACCAATGAAGTGAGAGACTACCATGAAAGAAAGATTTCAGTTCAGAGTCTATGAGTGTTAAAAAGAAGCAGCAGGGCCAGGCTTGGTGGCTCAGCCTGTAATCCCAGCACTTTGGGAGGCCAAGGCGAATGGATTGCCTGAGCCCACAGGTTCAACATCAGCCCGGGCAACTTGGCGGGACCTCATCTCTACAATAAAATAAAAAATTAGCTGGGTGTGGTAGTGCATGCCTGTGGTTATGGCTAGTTGGAAGACTGAGGTGGCCTTGAGTGTGCCACTGCACTCTAACCTGGGCAACAGAGTGAGACTCCAACTAAAAAAAAAAAAAAGAGAATTAGAATATATAATGAGGAGTAAAACCCTTTACCTCTGGTTTTCCTCTTTTTTAAAACACAGAACTCTCAAGCAGTGGTCTTCGTTATAGCGTACAAGATGATTTATTGAGTTATAGAAAGAAAATACTAGTCCTTATTTATTTTTCTTCTAAAAAAATAAGCACTACTGATATTCAACTTAATGAGCAAGGAGTAGTTGGTATCTGTAATTTTAAAAAAACATAGGTCTTAGATGTGCATACTTAAAACTCTTTTTGCTGAGGGTTGTCCACTAGCATAAAAGGCTGGAAACCACTATAGCCACTGACCTGTTTTCTATGATAATATCACATCCATCTTTCCATCAGCCAATGTGGACAACCCCAAAATACAGCCACCTTCCTATACCTATCACAAAAGTTTGTAAGGTTTAGGATGAGATTTGATGTATGGGATGTTGAATTCTTAAAATAATTAAGTGAGTCTGGGCTTGGTGGCTCAGCCTGTAATCCCAGTGTTTTGGGAGGCTGAGGTGAGTGGATTGCCTGAGCCTATGGGTTTGAGACCCGCCCGGACAATTTGGTGTGACCTCATCTCTACAATAAATCAAAAAGCTGGGTGTGGTAGCACACACCTGTAGTTCTGGCTACTTGGAAGGCTGAGGTAGAAGGATCGCCGGAGCCCAGCAGGTCGAGGCTACGGTGGCCCGGAGTATGCCACTGTACTCCAGTCTGGGTGACAAAGTGAGACTCCAACTCAAAAAAAAAAATTATAATAATAATTAAGTGAGATAAATAACATGTAATTATTCTGTGGTATCGATACTTCTTATAGATAATTGTTTCTTGTTCTTCTAATGTGGTATAATATCAATTATATAAATAAAGAATATTAACTCAGTCTTTTGCTGTGAGTTTCTCTATATAAGAAAGAATAGGCCAGGCTCGGTGGCTCAGTCTGTAATTCCGCACTTTGGGAGGCCGAGGTGAGTGAATTGCCTGAGCCCGTGGGTTCAAGACCCGCCTGGGCAACTTGACGAGACCTCATCTCTACAATAAATCAAAAAAATTAGCCGGGCATGGTAGTGAGCGCCTGTAGTTCCAGCTACTTGGAAGGCTAAGGCAGAAGGATCACCAGAGCCCAGCAGGTTGAGGCTGCGGTGGCTGAGAGCCGCCACTGCACTCCAGTCTGGGCAACTGAGTGAGACTCCAACTCAAAAAAAAAAAAAAATACGTTTCAGTGTATATTCATGTATTTCATTAATTTTGTGATGGAGCTATATAATCATGGAACCATAATACTTTTCCTTATCTAAGTTGTTAACAACAATAATTTATGCTTATATAGCTGTTCTTCTGAGATTTTTGTTATGCCTTTAATGTGAAATCTCATTGACCCCGGAAATTATTTCAGGGTTAGTCAGTCTTATTTTCTTCAAAGAGTAGAGAGATGAAAGCCATAGCATTTCTGGGGACAAAAATAGTCATTGGAACTTTTGACTGGTTGCCCTGGACTCACGTTCCTTTAGATCAAAAGAAATTGGCAAAAGACCTTCCATATTCATGAATAGAAAGATTGAATATTTTTAGATATGACACTAAAAGCATGTACAACAAAAGAGAAAATAGATAAATTGGACTTCATCAATATTAAAAACTTGTTCACATCAAAGGGCATTATTAAGAAAGTAAAAAAGAAAACTTGCAAAATGGGAGGAAATATTTGCAAATCATATAACTGATAAATGTTTAAATATCCAGAATACATAAAGAACTCCTACGACTTAAAAAGACAACAGAATTCAAAAATGGACTAGAGACTTAAGTAGACATTTCTGCAAAGAAGAGATACAAAGGGCCAAAAAACACATCAAAATTGCTGAAAACCATTAGTTGTTTGAGAAATGCAAATAAAAAGTGTAACAAGATGCCACTTTACACCTAGTAGGATGGCTATAATTTTTAGAAAAAGAAAGAAAAATGAGTGTTGATGAGGATGTGGAAAAGTTGGAACACTTATATACTGCTGGTGGGAATGTAAAATGATGAAGCTACTGTAGAAAACAGCTTGGCAGCTCCTCAAAAAGCTTAAACATATAATTGCTATATGGTCCAGCAATTCCACTTTTGGGTATATGCCCCCCAAAAATGGAAAACAAGAACTCAAACAGATACATATGTGCTAGTGTTAGTTGTAGCATTATTTACAGTAGCCAAAAGATAGGACTAATACATGTGTTCATCAACAGATGAATGTATAAACAAAATGTCTCACACACACACACACACACACACACACATACACAGGAATATACTTAGCCATATGCTTTCTGATACATACAATGATATGAGTGAATCTGAAAAAAATCATGCTTTAAAAAGAGGCAAAACAGCCGGGCTCGGTGGCTCAGCCTGTAATCCCGCGCCTTTGGGAGGCTGAGGTGAGTGGATTGCCTGAGCCCACGGGTTCGAGACCCGCCTGGGCAAGCGAGACCTCATCTCTACAATAAATCAGAAAATCAGCCGGGAGTGGTAGCTCGCACCTGTAGTTCCAGCTACTTGGAAGGCTGAGGCGGAAGGATCGCCGGAGCCCAGCAGGTCGAGGCTGCGGTGGCCGGGAGCGGCCACTGCGCTCCAGTCTGGGCGACGGAGTGAGACGCCAACTCAAAAAAAAAAAAAAGATGGAGAAGTAAAGCGTGGGTATGGTAAATAAAAAGCACAGGCTCAAGAGTCAAAGTATTTGGGTTTAAATCTGTCCAGCACCCTCTGTGTGATCTTTTGCAAGTTCCTTAACCTCTTCGTGTCTCACTTTCCTCACTTATAAAATCACTCGAAGAGAATCTTCATTGTGGTAAAGATTAAATGAGAAATCTATTTTTAAAAGGAAACAAAAAAATCCTCTTGGTACAGTCCTTGGCCTATAGTAAATGATCAGTGAATGTGAAATAAATCATGTCATTGATTGCTCAACTATACGGAGATCTCTCTGCTTTGTGCTTGAGAGACACCTTCAGTTTTCTATTAAAAGAACGGAGAATAAGAAAAGATCCCAAGCTGATGCTGACTACCACTCAGTCCACTTTCAGAGAACATATTATTTATTACTAAAAGCCATTTGCAATTTTTTGAGTACTGCGAAAAGATGTTTTGTTAGGTAATTTACAAACATTTGATCTTCACAATGGAAATACTATTACCCCCATGCTTTTGGTAGAAGAATTGAGTTTCTTTTTTTTTTTTTTTGAGTTGGAGTCTCACTCTGTCGCCTAGACTGGAGTGCAGTGGC
>CAUYQG010276338.1:0-30162 GCA_963574415.1 Tarsius wallacei | reverse complement strand
GCTCCCGGCCACCGCAGCCTCGACCTGCTGGGCTCCGGCGATCCTTCCGCCTCAGCCTTCCAAGTAGCTGGAACTACAGGCGCACGCTACCACACCCGGCTAATTTTTTGATTTATTGTAGAGATGAGGTCTCACCAAGTTGCCCAGCTGGGTCTCGAACCCACGGACTCAGGCATTCCTCTCACCTCAGCGTCCCAAGGCGCGGGATTACAAGCTGAGCCACCGAGCCCAGCAATTGCAGTTTTTCATAAAACACAAAGTTATAGTATTCATTTATGTATTGAACTTTCTGCTTTTTTATTTTATTTTTTAGTAATTTCCTACTAAAACTCTTCTCTTTTTAAAAATCTAATTCTAAATGCTCTGTGTGTATAATACTGCCATCTCATTGTATATTAGGGGATTTGTTTTAAGACTCAAATTCGTGCAGACTTAAGTCCTGCAGATTGAGCGCAGAACCCTATAGAAAAAGCCAGTCCTTCCTATAGGCGAGTTTCTCTATGCTGTTAGGTTGAAAAATAGCTGCATGTAAGTGAGCCTTCACAATCCAAACTTGTATTGTTTAGGGTTCAACTATGTCTATTAACACTGTGATTTTATCTGTATGTAAGGGCCAAATATTTTACCTATTTGTTTTAAAATCAATTTTGGTTAAAAAAAAATCACAATGATTTTATAGATGTAACTAAATTTGGAAAATTTACAATTTTTTAAATGTCGCTATTAATTTTTATCTTTTTCCACTTCCTCGCGTAACTTCTATTAAATAATACAGTCTGATTAATGAAACAGGTTGATAAGTTTGGTGTTGAATTTTCTGATGGATTAATATGGGTTTCTTTAGAACATAATTGGATTTAACATTCAGCTTATCTACTGAATGTTTCCACTTTCCCCCTAAATACAGAGACATTTTCCCCCTTTATTTGCATTACTCTCTTTTCAAAATTGTCTGAATCCTCTTTGTCATTTTCTTAGCCTGCATGTTAATAAAGGTGATGGAAGAAAGTGAAATGGGAGTTTCCATTAAGAAAGATCATTCAATATTCTCCAGGTAAGGTGGTTTACCACCTTGCTATCACCCTAGGAGGGCTTATATTATGGTCAATATATAAAATATTCTGGTTTTACCTTTAAAAAACTGCTAACTGTATCTATTCATCCCTTACATTATCTTCAAAGTTGGTCAATCTGTCTGATTGTATTTCATAAACACACACACACACTCTAATGGTTGACACTTCAAAACTTACTAAAGAATTTTTAATCTATTTCAACTTTATGAGGGTGAACTTAATAGATATAACAGAGATGGAGCTATAATAAGAACACATGCTAACATCCAAAAGTACTTAGGCACCCTGTGAGCTCTAAAGGCAGCAAACAGTATGCAAGGCATTATGCTCAGATTCAAAGAACTAGAAATAAAATTTTTTTATTTGGGGAATGTTGCACTGTCTAAGATAAACCATATATGACAAAGGATATTATAAGTTTAATATGTTAGGTCTTGGGTAGTTACAAAAAATAGTATGATCAGTTTTGCTTGGAGGCAAGAGGTGTAGATAAGAGAAAACTTTAAAGTGAGGATGATGTGTGAAATGAATATTGAAGATTAGTAGGCGTTTAGTAGGTAAACAAAGAAAGAAAGCTACTCAAGGCTGTAGAGACAACAGGTGCAAAGGTATGATATAGAATAGCACATTTAGAGAACTGCAGTCCAAGAATATGGTCCTCAGTCACAGGGAACAATGAAAGAAAAAGCTATAATAGTTGCATTTAAGGCATATTCTCCTCACAAAACACAAAAAATAATAAAATAAGATTAAAGAGAAAATTGGGGACACTATATGATGTCAGAAGCAGAACAAAGCAACAGAGATGATGATGAAGAGATCACAAAGATAGACAATGAATCTAGACAGTTTAATATGATGAAAACAAGCAGGGGCAATGCCACTAAGAAGAAAGTTCTTATAAAGAGTCAAATGTAGAAAACAATAGAATTAAATGTGGTGACCCAAAGGCGTAATTGATGGATTTGGCAATGAATAAGTTATTAGTATCTAGTAGAAACTTCTCATTGTCTCTCAACAGCCCATCTTCCTACCTTTTTTAGTTATTGAAGTTGGGATTTTTTTTTATCTGGGAGCATGGTAGTCTGGAATAGTTTATTTTTCTTAACATCTTTAACCTACGTGTGATATGTAACTAATTCTGGCCAATGTGAAGTCAGTAGAAGCCACATGCTTCTGAAAATTCTTCTTAAGCCCCAGCCCACAAACACTCTTTGTTTCTTCTTTTCTTCTTCTATCTTATTGTGTGGAAATACATAGTCACAATTGGACCACAAGACCAAGGGAATGCAGGCACAGCAATATGATGATAGGCAGTGTCTATCATCCTTGGACAAACTACATACACTTTTATGTGAAAAATAAGTTCTATCTTATTTAAGCCATTTCTATGTTTAAGTTTTTTTTTCTCACGAGCATTTGACTCTAATCATAACTATACAGTGACCTCAGGAAGAATAGACTGAAAGAAATGGCGGTGGGAAAACCTATATGGCAATTGGCTGAGTGGTGAAGTCTTACTGAATATAATCAAAATCCTATAGGCAAAGAGATGAAGTATATATGCTATACCAAAAAGTCATAAAGAGCTTATTTACTTTATATGAAACAGTACACTTTAGTGTATTCTTATTTCAAAGGCTATAAAGGCCATGATAATGAAGAAAAAAATAATTTAATGTAGAAAATATTCCCCATTTTTATAGATATTTGTGGGCAGTCTTCTCAAAAGACAATTGCCTATTTGAATGGGAAAAAATAAAATTGCCTATTTTACAAACTAACAACAATCAATGACACAGAGTTATTTAACACTTACTATCCCATGAAGAAATGTGGTAAAACAGTTAAAATACTTCCAATTCCCATAATCAACTTTGGTCTGTATAGTTTGGATCCAAAGTAACTTACAAATACAATCACAAGCACGTTTCCCAGAAAGAGAACACAATTATGTTAATACAAATTAGTCCAACTTCATATTAAATGAAATTGAAAGCTCTATAGTGGATGCAAATGGAGCCCAAAGCATAGTACTTTCCCTCAAAGACCATGTAATTTAATTGAGTAGGTGAACTCACTGGAAAATTGTATAGTACTAATGTACAATTAAACCACTCACTGGAAAATTGTATAGTACTAATAATAAGGGGAATAGGTTTTATATACACAAGGATGGACTTTAATTATTTGGCGATATTAGTGAAGCAAAATTTTATTGAAGAATTTGGAGTTGAGTGAATTGCATTGGAATGGAGAAAAATGGGAAAAATCTTCCTAATCATTCATGCATTTCTTCATTTATTTTTAGTATTCTTTTAACCTTATATGCCTACAATGGTGCTCAGAGTCAAATATATATAATGATACTTGTCCGCTAGAAACTTACACATTAGTGATAAAAATAGATATGTGGGCAGAGTTACTGTTAGGTGACAGAAACAGGGAGCTTATATTAATTAAATTAATTAGGGGATTCAGGAAAGTTTCCTGGAGGTGAGGCCATTTGAAATTTAATGTTGAATATAAATTATTTAGATTAAAAAGTAAAAAAAAAAATTCCAAGAAAAGGGATTCACAACCAATTCTGATACATCTGGATCTTCATGTATAGCAATGAACAGAGAGTAATCAAGAATCACAGAATTTTTAGGGAAAAATAGCACAATAGCTAAGCACCAAAATGAATGAGCAGATAAAGTGATGCAGGAAGAAACACTTAAATAAGGATTAAGCTAAAAAAGTTAAAACTTTGTACAAAATTCAGTTAGTATCTTTAGAAGTACACAGGCATGCTATTATGCATTCATGAAATCAGTGCTGTCAGTCTAAAAATAATGAGAACAATAAAGTATGTTGCAAATTAGAAACATAAAAAAGTGCTAATTAGCACTTGATATGATAAGATGGCATCAGAAAAGATTGTTGAAACAAATAAAAAATTTAGAAATTAATAAGAAAAAAATTTAAAGAGAAACATATCCAGAAAATTTAATATCTATGTCATACATGTTTCAGAAGGAAATTAAAAAATAGAGGAAAAAATGAATAAGAAACAAAATAAATTCCCTACTGTAAAAAAAACTTACACCTTTAAGGTTTCTACATTTTTCCAGCAGAAGTAATGTAAAAAGAGACATTCTTAGATGCATGCTGGTAAAGTTTCTGAGCTTCAACAATAAAGAGGAGATGCATATCAGTGCATGAAAATCATACTGAAAATAATTTCTTATATAAACATTGAATGTTACAAAACAGTAGATAAAAGTTTTAATATTCTGAGAATTTTTTTATTTTGAATTTTTAGTTCATACTTATAAAAATGATTACTTGAATATGATAGTAAAATAAATACATTTTCCAAAAAGCAAGGGGTTAGAAAATACACCACGTGTTCACTGCTTTCTGAAAAAAATTACTGCAGTTCTCTCTCAGCATCCATGTCGGGTTGCTTCGGTGACACCACACATATACCAAAATCTGAGGATGTTCGAGTCCCATATGCAAAAAATGGTGCAGTATTGCTTGTAACCTACACAAATGCTCCAGTATACTTTAAATCATCTCTAGATAACTTATAATACCTAACACTATGCTATGTAAATAGTTGTTAAACTGTTGTATTTACTTGTATTATTTTTACTGTTGTATTCTTATTTTTTATTCTTATTTTTTCTAGTATTTTTTATCCTTGCAGATACAGAGGGCTAATTCTACTTGAAGAGGATACTCCAGAAAAACTCAGACGAAACTTAAAGTCACAAGATTCATAACAGAGAAATCAGCAAAGAAAATAAACATATAATGATGTTGAAATAATTATCATTAAAAGGATGTATAGTTTAGTAAAATATCAGGAATCAATTTCTTAATAAAAAGAGACATACAGTGAATTAAAATTTAGAACAAATAACATTCTAATTCTAAAATTCTAGATTTTTTTAAAGCATATGGGGTGGAAGAGTGAAAGACATGTGGGGTCTAATAGCCTTTGAATAACAAAAATTTAGAATTCATAAGGAAATGATAGGGAGGTCTTCCTTATATAATTACTTTTAAATATTCATTAGTTATACATATTCTAAATAAACTTAAAAGATAAACAACAAACTCATAGAAAACATCTGCGGTCTATATAATATACATAATTTTGGAGTCCCTCCAAATAATTAAAAAGTGAAAAGAAAAAGAAAACAGAAGCAGAGACAATGAGCTACCTTCATAAAATAAGAAAGATTAATTTCAGTAATTATATAAAACTTTACTATTATTGGCCAAATTCAAATTAAAATGAAGAAAACAAAGCAATATCTTTAAAGTTCTTTAAAAGAAAACTTTTAATCCCAAATTCTGTACTCAGTTAAGTAGAGAAAGTCTAACAGAGGTTGCTCCAAAGTGGAATCTCTCTCTTCAAACCATAAGAATCACAGTCCTCTCTCATAAGAATCATAGTCTTTTCTTCAAACTGGGGTATCTTGAGAGAGGGGAGGTAAAGCCATGCAAGTTGTGAGTTTCTGTAGGAACAGGGTTTCTTAACATCCTCACTATCAACATTTTAGGCTGGATAATTCTTGGGTATTGGGTCCCTCCTGTGCATTGTAGAATATTTAGTTGCATTCCTGGCTTCTACCCCTAAATATCAGTAGCATCCCCCTGTTCCCCACCCAGTTATAACAACCAAAACCACCAAATATTGCCAAATTGCCCTTGAGTGACTAATTTACCCCTGGTTGAGAGCCAGTGTTATAAAGTATGTAAAAACATTAACAAAAACCTCCATAAGTATGGTTATTAAAAGAGAAAAAAAAAGTTTCCAATTTCAAAGCTTCCATCAATTAAACCAGCAAGAGAAGAGGATATGTCAAATCTCCTTTCTATCTGAGTAATAGAACTTTTCATAATGCTTGCACCTAGTACCTTAGCAATATAGATGAATGCCAGGGCTGTCAAGAACATATAAGAAAAAGTAGGGAAAAAAAAAGAGAGGAATGGTTAATCAAAGGACTATATGATGCTTACAGGTACATGGATTTAAAATAGCTCTTCTTTTTTACTTAAAAGCAATACTTTTTTCATAAAAAGCAAGCCAATTTTGTCCCTATATCAAGTGATACTTCTCAGCCTTTTTAATGTTACTATGAATACACTAATAGAGCATTTTTTAAAAACATGGTTGCAACATCAGATTATTAGCACAGTACAGTTAAGGTTGCTATTATTAAATTAATGTCATTAACTAATTTATAGGACACTAGACTGCTCAGGAGGCCATGATGGTGAGCTATTGTTTATTTTCAAGCGTATAATATAGACTAACTATGAAGGGAGTGGCTATACATCCTCAAAGCTAGCCATACCAGGCTGACTGAAAAATAAGGCAAAGAAAAATTCCATGATCAACACAAATGATGAACATTTAGTCTAAGATGCAGTAGTTATAGATGTTTTAATTTTCAATTTCTTTTTTATTTAATTTACTGATTCATCCTTTACCTTACAGCTCACATCTGCATCCATAAGCAAATGTCTTTCGTTTAAAATCTTTCCCTGGAGAGAAAAATCATGATTCTTCATTCTCTCTCATCAGAGGTCTTTCCAGTCCACACTATGGAGTGCAGTTGAGAAGAAACGTCTAAACCACCTATGTCCAATGTTTTGATGTTTAGAGGGGCTGCTCAAGGACTGGTTTCTGTCTTGTCTATATCCAAGGACTGATAGGAATGGAGCATCTGGCAATTATATATCCAACAAAACTACCTCTTCAAAAAAGAAAAGAGAGAGAGATACCAAGATTTTTTGAGGTAAATAAAAACAATGGGAGCTCATAGTTACTAAACCTGTTCTGCAAGAAATGCTGAAGGGAATCCTACAATTTGAAGCATAAAGATGATGAACAGCAACAAAGAATCACACAAAAATAGAAAATTCTTTGGTAAATATAAATATATAGACAAATATAGGATCTTGTGGAATTGTAATGTAGGTAAGTAAATCACTTATACATCTCATTTATAATTTATTGATAGCATAAATGTAATATGAATTATTAATAGGAAAAATTAAGTAATGAGAGGGGGACAGTTGTAAATAAATAGAGTTTCATATATAATTACAGTTAGCAGTTTAAAATAGATTATAAGAACTTTAAATTGTTTTATGCAATTCAATGGTAACCACAATTTTAAAATATTTTGAATTAAATAAAAGCAAGCCTACAACTTATCAAAATCTGTGGGATGTAGCAAAAGCAATGCTTAGAGGAAAATTACTTACAGTTAATGAATATATTATATATTAGAAAAGAGGAAAGATTAAAACTTAATATATAAGTATTCACCTTAGGAAGTTTAAAAAAGAAGAACAAATTAAATTTAAAGTAAACAAAAGAAAAAAATTGCAAAAATTAGAGAGGAAATCAATGAAATTTAAAACATTAAATCAATAAAGAAAAATCTACAAAACCAAGGCTGATTCTTTTGAAAGATCAATAAAATCATTAAGCTTCTAGCTAGGTTGACAGAGAGAGAGAGAGAGAGAGAGAGTGAGAGAGAGAGAGAGAGAGAGAGAGAGAGAGAACACACAAAATTTTTTATTTTTAGAACACAAATTATTAACAGAAGTAAAAGAAAGAGGATCAGTATATATCCCATAACATTAGAAGGACAATAAAGTTATACTATGAACAGCACTATGCCTACAATTATCATAACCTATATGACATGGACCAACTTCTTAAAAGATACTATACTATCTACTCAAACTTGTAAAAGAAGAAATAGACAATCTGAATAAGCCTATATATGTTTCAGGGGAAAAATATATATATATACACATATATGTATATATACATATATATATAATTTATAATCTTACTAAACAGAATAACCAGGCCCAGATGCTTTTACTAGTGAATTCTACCAAACATTTGAAAAGAAATTGCATCAATTTTCTACAATCTCTTTCAGAGGCTAAAAGCAGCAGGAATACTTTCTTTCTCATTCCATGAGGTGAACATTATACTGGAAACAAAACTGTGCAAAAATATTGAAAAAATCCTTATGTCAATAAAATGTTTCAAAAGTAAACATGCTAAAATCTGGAACTAGGCAAATGTAGCCACCACTACTTGCATTCAACATTTTTGAACTCACAATAATACAATATTTATAAAAATTGAAATGTATTAACTAGAGTTATTACTCTGAAATAATATAAATATCTGTATTCTTAATGTTTGAAAACTATCAAGTTTTCTACAAATTATTAGAAATAATTGATGAGTTCTGCCTGCTGGATATATTACATATATTTCATTATGTTTCTAAATGTCATTAAACAAGCACCAGACAACTTGACTTAAAAGAAGATGCCATTTATAATAGTCTTAAAGAATATCAATATTGCTTTAAGAATAAATCTAACAAAATGTATATTAAAACTTTACACAGAGAAGTCTGAAACTTTTTTTGAAGGGCATTAAAAAAACTAAATAAATAGAGAATTACACCACATTAATTGACAGTAGAAATAATAGTTTAAATTAGTTCCAAACTAATCTATAAATTCAATAAGTTTGATCAATATCTGAACAAGATTTTTAAAATCAAACTCAATATGTTTATTCAAAAAATCTATTTTAATGCTTTGAAAGGCCAAGAATACTGAAGTCATATATAAAGAAGAATAAAGAGACTACCAAATGTAACAAGCATAATGCTCAATCTGAAGCTCTAGACGTCAATCCCTAGGATAGGAATAGATAAATTACCAAATGAATAGAGCTCTGAACATATTCTTACATATACTCATAAAACTTTGATATAGGGCAGAAGGGTCATGACAGGTAACTGGGGAAAGGAAGGACAAGTCAATAAGCAGAACTGGAAAAAAATTAGTTATTCATGTTATTCATATGGAGAAAAGTTGAAATTAAATTTCTACTGCACATCCTACAAAATTTTCTGCTTAGTAAGGTTATAAATTATGTATATGTACATACATAAGTAAATATATATATTTTTTCCCCTGAAACATATATAGGCTCATTCAGATTGTCTATTTCTTCTTTTACAAGTTTGAGTAGACAGTATAGTATTATAAAATTGACATTATATAAATAAAAGATAGTATAATATTATAAAATTAACATTATATAAATCAAAATTTTTAATTTCAAAAGCAAAGTGCATAGATATAAATTTTTCTTACATCAGGATACCATGATGTTCACTTAAGTAACATTTTTACTACTTGTAAGTGCCCAATTATAAAATTACTTGTAAAATTCAAATATTTTAAAATTAAGGACTATTGTTTGTCAAAAGTTTATTAAGAAAGTATAAAAGTAAAAGCTAGAAGATATTCTTCTTGTATGGAATAATGAATTAATATTAAAATATCATATTTATAGAAAGAACCATACAAATACAAAGACAAATAATTTAATATAAAATGGGCAAATATATACATAAGTTTATTACAGAAAAGAAAACACATATGGCTAATAAATATATAAAGTAATGTTTACCCTTATTAGAGGTTTGCATCAACAAATGCAAACCAAGACCAAAATAAAACATCATTTATGCTTACTTATAATAAATATCTAAAATCAAGAAATCTGATAATAACAGGTGTCAGAGAGTGTATACCCAGTTTTTTATTTATATATCAAAGGTAGAACAGTAAATTAGCTCAGTTGCTTAAGAAATAAATTTAGCAGTAGCTTACAAAGTTGAATATTTAAATGCTCTATGTTCTGCGAATTTCAGTTCTAAGTATGGTCAAGAAAAACTCTAGGCACACCAGATGTAAATGAGAATATTCATACCAAAATTATTGAATGCTGAAAATCTCTAAAACCAGTCCAAAAATCCATAGAAAGTAAAGAAAGAAATTAGAGTATATTAATATAATAAAATTTTATACAACATTTCAAATGCATAAAATATTGCTATATGAAATTATATGAATGAATTTTAATGTTATAAAAATAGAAAACAGCTATTGAATAAATACCAATATACCCTTTTATATAGCTAAAACAAGTAAACAATATATGTTTGAAAGGAATGCATATGGATATTACCAACTTAGACTAAAAACAATAAGGTAATCATCAACACAATATTTAAGTTAGTCTTTAGCTTAAGTGAGAAGCACCAGAGGCCAAAAAAGTAGAAAACAACATAGGTAGATATAAATGAATAGTTTTAGTTTTTGTGTTGATTAGTGATTTCCAATTTCATGGGGTTTATTATGTTTTACAAATATATAAATACATAGATTCAAAAATGAATGAATGAATGATACATAAATAGGTTTACATGGCCCAGTCAGCTGACTAGTGATGAAAAATCTATCATGAAACAATGCTCTGATGTACAAAGGGGAAAAAAATCTAAATAAAAAAGAACATATAAAAGGTTTTTGTGGATATTTTTTTCCTTATTTTCCCTTTAAGAATAATGAGACTGAATTGACCACCAAATTTCAAAACAGATGTTCAACTAGAGAAGGGTTCAAGGTGGCTGCCTAGGAACAGCTAGTGTGTGCCTTTCTCGTGAAGAAGAACCAAAATAGGGATAGAACCTCAGCACATAGAGCAGGTTAAGACCAAGAGCACACACCTGTACCCAGCAGAGAAGTGGCAAGAACTACAGTGGGCAAAGAGAAGAGAAATCACAGTCCAGGTTAGAACCAGGAAGCCTTCTCAATTGGGTTGAGTGAGGGAATCCCTGAGCTCTGCACTCCTGTCACAAATTTTGAAGGTCCCTCAAGAATTGTGGGATTCTAGTCTCACTCAGGAAATTGCCTACTTATTTTCCAGCAGTGCACTGCTGAAAACCCATGTGGAGATTTGCAGACAATCATGCCCTGAGTCGTTCTAGCCACTCCATCCCAAGAGCTCAAACCCAGTGGGCTGTGTCCTGTCCCCAGGCCAGGGAGAAAATGGGAAGACCTGATGATTTCATTTGCCCCAAGGGCAAATTTCACTGCTGCCCATAGTTTCTTTGGGACAAGTTGTGGAGGGAGAACGTATGGCTGGCTGCAGACACTTATAGGAGGACTTATGGCTGGTACAGACACACCTCCGTGTCAGGGACTTCAACACTCCATTGACAGTAATAAACAGGTCATCAAAGCAGAAAGTTATCAAATAAACATTGGACATAAGCTAAACTATAGAACAAATGGACCTAGCAGACATTTGCAAAAATTTCTACCTCAAAACTACAGAATATATATATTTTTTTATCAGCACATGAAAGATTTTCCACCCTCACGGATTAACATTCCTATGGGAAGGGGAAGGGCACCACACCAGGGGAGCGCTACATGGGACTAAAAATAAAAATAAATCCAGAGTGTGGGCTTTTCTGTGCCCCATAGCTCAGTTCTTGAGGAAGATTTCTTTAAACAGAGACACAGACATAGTTCTGGGCTCAGAAGATGAAGGCAGAATTTCTGCTCCAGCAGTTGAACAGCCCTGTGCCTATAAAGGGTCTTGGATAAGGGAGCCTCTTTATTCCCTCACACACCACTGCAAACATTTGTTTCTCTTGAGGGAACTCAGTATGTGTGCACCTGTTGATACTCATTCTGCAGCATTTTAGGGTCACTGCAGCCTCACAAGAGGTGTGCCCTTTTGGCTCAGGCTTGAACAAGAGGTGAAATCCCACTCACTCTCCACATGGAATGTCAGAATTCCTACAAATGAATAGAAGTGCATGTCCTGATCTGAAATTCTGGAACAAGAACAGGGGCATAGTGAGACAGCTTTCTTATCAGTTTATATTAAAGCTGAAGTGGTTCCCTCACTCTCCCTGGTGACAACCTTAGTGCATTTCACTGGGAGTTTCCCCAATTGACTCTAACAGGGCCAAAACTTTAGCCCACCATAAGTATATTGCATATTATCACCTGTCTCAACTGTAACTGGTTGAACCACACATGCTTCCTAACAGCCTGAAGTCTGACTTGTAAAACCTAGAGAAAAATTATGAGAGAGAGAGAGAGAGAGAGAGAGAGAGAGAGAGAGAGAGACAACATCACACTACCAGGGAATGACATAAGCTTTGTGAGGCCTCTGGCATTCTAGATCACAGGAGACAGTGAACCTACACACACACACACACACACACACACACACACACACACACTCAATAATTGCTACTACAAGCAGCATCTGAGAAACTCAACATGTAAAGATTCTCTATAACCAAAGACCTCATATAGAGCCTTTGCTACTGAAAGCAGCCAAGCTGAGGCTGGATGAGCATAAACTATACACATTAAAGACCCACACCCCTGAGGGAAAAAAAAATTGAATCAAAAATAAATTTAACAATAATGAGAAGAAATAGTCCACCAAAATGAGAAGGAATGAGAAAAATAATCCCGGTAAAATGAAAAACAGAGCTTCCAAACTCCCCCAAAAGACCGTACTAACTCTCCCATAATGGATCCCAATCAAAATGAAATATATGCAATTCCAGAAATAGAATTAAAGGATTGATTATGAAATTGCTCAGTCAGATCTAGAGAAAGTTGAAAACCAACAAAAAGATATTTTTAAAAAATTCAGAACGTGAGGGAAATATTCACCAAAAATATAAGTATTTTTAAGAAATGAACTTCTGGAATTAAAAAACATATATAGGGAAGTAAAATATACTGTGGAAAGCTGTAACAATAGACTGTGTCAAGTAAATGAAAGATTTCAGAACTCAAATACAAGGCTTTTGAAGTAACCCAATTAGAAAAACTAAAAAAAAGAATATAATAACAGAAGAAGGTTTCCCCCCGAAATGCAGGATTATGTAAAAATGCACAAATCTAAGACTCATTGGTGTTTCTGTGGAAGAAGAAAAAGCAGCAGGTTTGGAAAATCTACTTGAGGGAATAATCTGGTCTTGCCAGAGATTTGAACATCCATATACAAAAAGTTCAAAAACGTCTTGGAAGATTCAATGCAAAAAAGTAATCCCCAAGGCATATTGTCATTAGGTTATCCAAAGTCAACGTGAAGGAAATAATTCTAAGAGCATTGAGACAAAGGCATCAAATACTTTATAAAAGTCTACCTATCAAACTAACAGCAGACTTCTCAGTAGAAATCCTACAAACCAGAAGACATTGGGGTACTATTTTTACTTTTCTCAAACAGAATAGCTGTCGGCTAAGAATTGTGTACTCCACAAAACTAATTTCATAAATGAATGAGAAGTAAAGTCTTTCTCAGACAAGCAAACAATGAGAGAATTTGTCACCATTAGATCAATTCTATAAGAAATGCTCAAAGAAGTTATAAACATTGAAATGAAAGGTCAAAATGCATCAGTAGAAGAAGACTGGAAACTATAAAACACAAAGGGCTTATAAAACACAAACACAATGGAGCAAATAAAGTACCAGGTAAAAATTAATATGATAGATGTTACAGTACTTCATATATCATTATTAACTTTAAACGTAAATGGTATAAACAAATGCCCTACTTAAAAGATGTATATTGGTGGAATGAATCCAAATCTATGCTGCTTTCAAGAGACCCACTTAATTAACAAAGACTCCTATAGACTCAAGGTTAAAAAGGTGGGCAAAATATTCCACGAAAATGGAAGCTGCAAATGAGCAGGAGTAGCAGACTTTAAATTAACAACCGTGAAAAAAGACCAAAAAAAAAAAAAAAAAAGATCAGTATATAATGATGAAGGGACCAAGGGATCAATTCAACAAGAAGATATAACAATTTTAAATATAAATGTACTAACATCAGAGCTTCCAGTGTAATAAAACATTCTATTGGACCTAAGAAAAGAAATAGACAGTAATACAATAATAGTGGGAGACCTCAACACTCCACTGACAGTAATTAACAGACCATCAAAGCAGAAAGTTATCAAATAAACATTGGGCATAAACTAAACTATAGAACAAATGGAACTAGCAGACATTTGCAGAAATTTCTACATCAAAACTACAGAATATATATATGATTTTTATCAGCACATGAAAGATTTTCCAAGATGCAACATATGATAGGCCACAAAAAAGTCAAAATTTTATCAAATAACTCTCAGACTACAATGGAATAAAACTAAAGTTCAACACGAAGAAGAATTCTGAAAACCAAACAAATACATGGAAATTAAACAATCTGCTCCTGAAGGATGGTTGTGTGAACAAAAGAAATCAAGATGGAAATTTTAAAATTACTTGAAATAAATGACAACAATGACAGAAGTTATCAAAACATCTGGGATACAGCAAAAGCAATGTTTAGATGAAAATTTATAGTGCTTAAGGCTTATATAAAAAAGACATATCACATATCACATATTGACAACGTAACTTCACACCTCAAGAAACTAGAAAAAAAGAATGAACCAGATCCAAAGCTAGCATGAGAAATCATAAAGATCAGAGCAGAACTAAATAAAATTGAACAAAAAATACAAAGAATCAATGAAATAAAAAGTTGGTTATTTAAAAAGATGAAATCAATAGATCACTAACTAGATTAATTTGAAAAAGCAAAAAGAATTTTTGAAATTAACTCAACCAGAAATGAAAAAGGAGACATTACAACTGATACTACAGAAACACAAAAGCCCATTTGAGATGATTATGAACACTTTTATGCAAACACACTAGATAATATAGAATACATGGATAAATTTCTTTAAACAGACAACCTCCCAGCCCTGAATCAGAAAAATAGAAACCCTGAATAGCCTTATAACAAATACTATGATTGAATCAGTAATTAAAAATCTCCTAACAATAACATCAGCAACAAAAATTCCAGAACCAGATGGATTCACAGCTGAATTCTACCAGACTTTTAAAAAAGACCTGGTACCAATCCTACTGAAGCTATTTCATAATATTGAGAAGGAAGAAATTCTCCCCAATTCATTCTATGAAACCGGTATCACCTTGATACCAAATCACAGAAAATATCTCACCAACAAAGAAAACTAATATCTCTACTGAACATAGAAGCAAAAATCTTCAACAAAATTCTAGCAAACTGAATCCAATAGCATATCATAAACATAATTTATGACAATCAAGTTTTTCATCCTAATGATGCAAGGACAGTTTATTATATACACGTCAATAAATGTGATCCACCGCATAAAATTAATTAAAAACAAAAATTGTATGATCAATTCGATAGATGCAGAAAAAAACATTTGATCAAACTCAGCATTTATTCATGATAAAAAAAGCTCAACAAAATTAGCATAAAAAGAACATACCTCATCTATAAAGTAAAAAGTCATTATTTGGGAAAATAATTTCGAGTATGTGAAGTGCCTTACACAGTACTTGGCACATTACATTTCCATACCTAGTTAGATTCATTATATAACATAATTTTTTAAAATAAATTATTTTATGTTAAATGAGTACAAATAAAATCTCTAAGATATATTCCAGCAAATTTTTCCCAATAGTATTTAGTCCCAGGGTTCTTTTGGTGGGCACCACACGCATACCTGAAGAGGCTCAGAAGAGACCTGTCATTACCAGCTTACCATATCTCTTTTGGTGGTAATCAAGAGGTAGCTCTGGAAAGCTACATACTCCTGGATACTCAAAGCTCCCTAATCAGTATGATTAATCTTATTATGACAATTCTTTCTCATATGGTAGTCACTACCACAAGAAGGTAGTGACTCCCTGATCACTCGTCCGTTATTTCTAATTCCCATAGGGTTCTCCACACTCCTGTTTTTTTGCCTCCACCTTTATCTCTCTCCCAGTCCTTAACTGAAATCCTTCTCTTGAGCTTTCTGGGCTTCATTAATAATTATGAGCGGAAGTCTTCTTACCATTAGTCTCTTCTCTAAATTGTTCACTTCTTTCTCTAACGTGAACATTGCTCTTCCCTGAGCTCTCCTGCAGTCATGATCAATTGTGAATTGCTTTAACCCCTGTGTTGCTCTAAACCAGGTAGTTTTGTTTCCGATTTGCCTCATATTGCTATTTCCTTTTCATTTTCCCACCCGTTCCTTATCAGAATCCATAGTTTTGAATCTTCTAACAAAAAACTTTTTCACTTATTCCTATTGTTGAAATTATCTACCAACCTTCAGTCACTCCCACTCATTCTGTGACAATTTCAGCTCATGACTCAAAGCCAGTCTCTCAAAATACTACTACTGTACTACTATTTTATTTATTGCTGGTTTCAATGAACATAAAGAGAATCCTTTTAATTCTCTGGCTTCTTATTTTTTTAGCCTTCTCTTTTCCAATGATCTTGGCTTCTACCACTCTTATGGACATATACTAGACGTTGTCACATCTATTGTAATTTCTTTGTAATACCAAATTGACATTTTCCTTTTTTCTAACACACACTCAGTAACACCTTGGATTCAACAATGCTTTCACTGACCAGGATTTATGATCCATAGATTGATTTAGTCAGATATTTCAATTTTTAAAAACTTTTAATTATTTTGTTTTTAAAATGTGGGGTATAATTCAGGGTGAGGTATACAAATGTTCATTTTGTGGGTACCCTTGTTGATAAGGTATGCTGCCCCCTCCCCTGGCAGATTCCCACAACTGCCAATCCCACCTCCTCCCACTCCCTGGCAGTTTCCCGCTACTGCCAATTCTTTTCTTATAGTATTACCATAATTATTCAAGGTCCGCTTATGAGTGAGAGCATGTGATACTCAGTTCTTTGTTTCTGTGATAGATCACTCAACAGGTTACTGTGAAGAGATTTCACTTTTAAAAAATCTGTCTCATGTTCTAATTTCCCTTCACATCTGGGTTAAATTTCATGATCAGTAGTAATTACTCTATTCCATTAACTTCACACCATTTTTATTCTCTTGCATCATTTTAAGTCCTTTAAAAGCCACAACCTTGAATAAATTTAACTCTCACACAATTCTGCTTATTCACCTATGGTGCTGAATGGAGCTGAAGAAAATCCCTCAACCATGCTGACTTACAATTTTTGTTCTTGAAAGTCAAATGGACCTTTTCTTCTACCTAGAACTCACACTTCATTTTTCTAATCTCATGTCATTTTGCTTTCTGAGTATTTTGTACCTTTATCTCTTTACTTGAAACACTTAAATACCTTTTTCCATCCCCATCTTCAGCTGATGACCTATTTCATTGGCAAAAATAAACAAGAAACTTTCCAAAAGTTTCCTTAACTATATTTATGTACGCACCTGTATCACATGTTCTGCCCTGATGAACTGTCCATGTTTAAGCTAAGGTCAACCTTACTTATATATAATTGCCTCCTCTTATGCATTCGCAGGGATATCAATGTTCCCCTTTTAAAGATAATTTACTATCAGCATATCAACATGCTGTCATTTTTTCATCTTCTAAAATGTCTCTTTGATTCTATTTTTCCCAATATTGCCCTATTTCTGTGCTATTTTTCTTTTATACAACAAAATAAAACAAAACTTCATCTGCGAGGAAGTACCAAAAACTCAGAATTTATTTATGAGAAATTTTGCCCTGGACCAGACAGCTTTCCAGCAGAATTCTACAAAGCATACAAGGAGGAGCTGACACTAATCCTTTTGAAAGTATTCCAGGCAATTGAGAAAAACAGAACTCTCTCCAAATAATTTTATGAAGGTAACATCACATTGATACCCAAACAGGGTAAACAACCAACAAAGAAAGAGAGCCACAGGCCAATATCCTTCATGAACACAGATGCAAAAATTCTCAACAAGATCCAGCAACACTTCTCAAAAATTGTCCACCATGAACAAGTAGGCTTCATCCCCAGGTTGCAGGTCTGGTTCAACAGCTACAAGACCATAAATGTAATTAGATACACCAGCAGATGTAAAAATAAGAACCACATGATTATATAATTAGACACAGGAAAAGCTTTTGATAAAATTCAGCATCCCATCTTGATAAAAACCCTTGAAAACCTAGGCATAGATGGAACATATTTCAAAACAGTAAGAGCCATCTACAAGAAACCCACAGTCAACAAACTGCTAAACATGCAGAAACTGGAAATATTTCCCCTGAAAACTGGATCAAAACAAGGCTGCTCACTCTCACCCTTCCTGTTCAAGACAACGCTAAAGTCCTAAAGCAATCAGACAAGAGAAGAAAGTCAAGGTTATCCAAACAGGAAAAGAGTAAGTTAAGTTATCCCTCTTTGTGACAACATGATCCTGTACCTCAAAACCCCAAGAGAACCTGTCAAAAACTTCTTTGCACTGATAAAGGACTTTGGGAAAGTCTCAGTGTATAAAATAAATGTGCAAAAGACAGTTGTATTTTTTATACATCAAAAATAAACAGAGAACCAAATAAAAAGCATAATACCATTCACAATGGCCACAAAAAAAAAAAAAAAAGAAAAGAAAAAGAAATACCTTGGCATCTTCCTAGCCAGAGAGGTGAAATACCTTTACAATGAAAACTACAAAACACTACTCAAAGAAATCAAAGAAGACACAAACATATGGAAATATATTCCATGCTCATGGATTGCAAGTATTAACATTGTTAAGATGTTCATCCTACAGAAGACAATCTACAGATTTAAAATAATACCCGCTAAATTACCAGCATCATTCTTCTCAGACCTAGAAACAATACAGAAATTCATATGGAAATGTAAGAGACCACGAATAGCCAAAACAATCCTTAGCAAAAGAAACAAAGTGGAAGGTTTCACACTTCCAGACTTCAAACTGTACTATAAAGCTACAATAACCAAAACATCTTGGTATTGGTACAAGAACAGACCTATAGATAAATGAAACAGGGTGGAGATTCTGGAAGCAAAACCTCAATTTCTCAACCAACTCATCTTCAACAAAGTCTCCACCAGCAACCACTGGGGAGAGGAGAAGCTATTCAGTAAATGATGCCGGGAAAATTGACTGACCACTTGCAGGAGACTGAAACAGGACCCCTACCTATCACCATACACAAAAATCAACTCTTCATGGATCAAATACCTAAGTGTAAAACCTCAAACTATAAGAATCCTGGAAGAAAACATAGGAAACACTCTTATGGAAATTGGAATAGACAACCAATTCCTGATCAACTATCCAAAAGCAAATGCCTTAAAAGATAAGATAGACAAATGGAACCTCATCAAAATGAAAAGCTTCTACAAAGCAAAAGAAATCATCAAGAAAGTAGGAAGACAGTCCATAGAATGAGAAAAATATTTGCCAACTGTAAATCTGACAAAGGCCTAACATTCAGGATCTACAAGGAACTCATACATGCCACAAGGAAAAAAAATAACCCTATTTAAAAATAGGCAAAAGATATGAATAGTCACTTCTCAAAAGAAGATGTACAAGCAGTCAACAGATACATGAAAAAATGCTCAGCCTCACTAATCAACAAAGAAATACAAATTAAAACCACACTGAGATACCATCTAACTCCACTCAGGATGGTCATCAGCAATAACTCAGAAAGCAACAGATCCTGGAGAGGATGTAGGGAAAAGAGAACACTTCTACACTCTTGATGGGAGTGTAAACTAGTACAACCTCTGTGGAAAACAGTGTGGCGATTCCTAAAAGATCTAAAAATCGACCTTCAATACGACCCAGCAATCCCCTTTCTGGGAATACATCCGGAGGAACACAAAGCACTCTACAAAAAAGATACCTGCGCACACATGTTTATTGCAGCATTATTCACAATAGCAAAAACATGGAAACAACTGTGCTGCCCATAGAAAGTGGACTGGATAAAGAAAATGTGGTATAACTTGGATGGAATTAGAGTCTATAATACTCAGTGATTTATCACAGAAACAAAGATCTGAGTACCATATGTACTCATAAGTCGACCTTGAACATTTTTCATAATACTAAAGGAAAGGAATTGGCAGTAGTGGGGCACTGCTAAGGGAGGGGAGATGCACGTAACAGCAAAAAGAGCACCAAACTTTACCTATACTGTGACCACTTATGTACCTAACCCTGAATTGTATCCAACATCATTAAAATAAAAAATAAAAATTTGTATTTATTCTTACATATTTAAACTCCACCACCTTCAGAGTACTTTCTGCTTGATACAATACATCTACCAACACACTTTTTCCACTACTCAAAACAGTTTTTGAATTAATCAATTTTGATGCCTTTTAGTGTTTCTGCCATTTTCAGTTTCGCCACTTCCACAAAGGCAAAACATCTTCCTTTGAGGACTTTTTTCATCTGGGGAAACAAACAACAAAAAAAGTCATTCAGTGCAAGATTGGGTGAATAGGGAGGGTGAGAAATGAGGGTCAAGCTGGTTTGGGCCAAAAACTACTGGCAGACTCCTTTACGTGCTACAAGAATGAGGTGACTACAGCCACTCTTTCTTTGCCGCATCTACTGCAAGAATGAAGACCATTCTTAGCAATCAGACTGTCAACATCCCAGAAAATGTCAACATCACTCTGAAGGGACGCAAATTTATCGTAAAGGGTCCCAGAGCAGCCCTGCAGAGGGATCTTAATCACATCAATGTGGAGAACTCAGTCTCCTTAGAAAGATAAAGAGGCTCTGGGTTGATAAATGGTGGGGAAATAGAAAGGTACTGGCTACCATTCACACTATTTGCAATCATGTACAGAATATGAACAAGGGTGTTACACTGGACTTCTGTTACAAGATGAAGTCCGTGTATGCTCACTTCCCTATCAATGTTGTTATCCAGGTGAATGAGTCTTGTGTGGAAATTCAGAATTTTTTTGAGTGAAAAATACATCCTCGGTGTTCCAATGAGGACAGGTGTTGCTTGTTCCATATCTCAAGCTCAGAAAGATGAACTAGTTTTTGAAGGAAATGACATTGAGCTTGTTTCGTACTCAGCTGCTTTGATTCAGCAAGCCACAACAGTTAAAAACAAGGATCTCAGAAAAATTGTTGACGTTATCTATGTCTCTGAGAAAGGAACAGTTCAGCAGGCTGATGAATAAGATCTAAGAATTGTCCAGTTGCGGTAACAAGATGCCAGATAATTTCTAAGCTCTATTTGTCACATTTTAATTATGCAATAAAAGATCTCTTGATTTGGGAAAAACAAAAACAACTGCTGAACACTCAGCGTGGTGTGGGCAAATGCGTTGTCATGGTGGAAGTACCAGTCACCTATTTACCACAACTCAGAATGTTTCTTTCACAAATCATGACTCAACCTTCTCAAAACTTCCAGATAAAAACTTTAGTTGACTGTTGGATCTGGAGGATCAAATTCTGAGTGTTCTGCAAGGGACCCACCCTCCAAAAGATAATTTCATTTATTTGTGTGTCCTCCCTCATATAATCATTGTTTTCCATTTATTTCCTTACATTCTCTCTTGAGTATGCTCCTATTAGGTTTTTGCCCCCAAATTTCCATTGTAACTGCTCTTTCTACATCATAAATTACCTAATGACTACATGTAATGGTCCTCATCTTACCTGCAGTATTAGCAATATTTTTCAGAGTTGATCGTTTTTTCCTGACAGTACTTTCGAAGACACTACCCTATGCAGTTTGCCTTCTAATTCATGGATGTCTCTACTTATCTTTCATTTGCTAAATTCTTTACAAATCTTTTGTTCCTTTATTGAAGCATCTAACGATTCAAACTTTGTGTGTGTGTGATATCATTTATCTTGTGTCCTTAAATAACCTTTATAATGCCAAATTTTTATTGCTTGCCAAGTTACCACTAAACTATAGATTTATCCATTGCCGTCTCACAGTCTCCATATATCTATGAGTATTTTATACTTAACATTTTCCAAGATTAAGTTCCCTTTCCTATGAATAATCTTCCTTCCTCATGAATAATCCCCATTTCAGTAAATTGTAAATCTCTCCTTTCAGGTGCACCCACACTCATATACACATACAATGTTGGGTTATTCTTATTCTTGTCTTTTAAAAAAATTATTTTTATTTTAAATTTGGGGGTATACGCACACCTTTGTTACATAGGTCTATTGCACAGACATATTGCATGATGATGAAGTCTGGACTTCTACTGAATCTGTCATCTTAATAGGGAACATGATAGCCAATAAATTGTTTTTTAACCCTTGCATCCTGCCCACCCTCTTTCCTTCTCCTGTAACTGTTGTCATCTTTACTTCTTTAGAAGTAAGAACATGTAGCATTTGGTATTTTTGTTTCTTCATTAATTTGCTTAAAGTATGGCCTCCAGCTGTATCCATGTTGTTGCAAAGGACATGATTTCAATATTTTTATGACTGCATCATATTCTATGATGTATATGTGCCACATTTTCTTTATCCAGTCCACTTTGTTAGGCAACTAGGTAGGTTCTATGTCTTTGCCTTTGTGAATAGTATTATGATAAATATATGAGTGCAGATGACGTTTTTGGAGAAAGATTTGTTTTTCTTTAGGTATATAACCAGTAATGAAATTGCTAGGTTAAATGTAAGTCCATTTTTAGTTATCTGAGAAATCTCCAAGATACTTCCCACATGGGCTGAATTAGCTTATATTCTCCCCAAAAGTGCATGAGTGTCCCTTTTCTTCACAAACTTACAAACATCCCCTTTTTTTTAACTTAATGATAGCCATTCTGACTCGTGTGAGATGGTATCTCATTGTGATTTTGATTTATATTTCTTTAATGATTAATGATGTTGAACTTTTTTATATGTGTGCTGGCTGCTTGTACATCTTCTTTTGAGAAGTGTCTGTTAATGTCGTTTGCTCACTTTTAAATGGGTTTATTTGTATTGTTTTCTTGTCAATCTGTTTAAGTTACTTGCACATTCTGGATATCAGTCCTTTCTCGGATGTATAGTCTGCAAGTAATTTCACCCATTCTGTAGATCATCCGATGATAGTCTCTTTTGCGCACATTCATATCAGGCTTTCATTTCAAAATAGTTCCAGAATATGGCTACTTCTTATCACCTACAGAACTATAACCCTGAATTTTTGTAATATGCTTGCACTTGTACTTCAGCTTGTCTTCTGACCATCCACAACCTCGCGTCCCCAACCTCACTCTCCTGTGTAAATTTCTACACAGCAGGCAGAGTCATCGTGTCAAAACGTCATTATCAACCGGGCTTGGTGGCTCAGCCTGTAATCCCACGCCTTGGGAGGCTGAGGTGAGTGGATTGCCTGAATCCGCGGGTTCGAGACCTGCCTGGGCAACTTGGCGAGACCTCATCTCTACAATAAATCAAAAAAATTAGCTGGGCATGGTAGCGCACGCCTGTAGTTCCAGCTACTTGGAAGGCTGAGGTGGAAGGATCTCCGGAACCCAGCAGATCGAGGCTGCAGTGGCCGGGAGCGGCCACTGCACTCCAGTCTGGGTGACAGAGTGAGACTCCAACTCAAAACAAACAAACAAACAAACAAAACAAACAAAAAAGAAACCAAACAAGGATGCCCAGTCTCACCATTTATTTTCAACCAATACTGGAAGTCCTAGCCAGAGTAATTATCTGGGAGGGGGAGGGGAGAGGAAGAAGAAGAGATGCAAATAAATGAAAATATATTTCATATTCATGAATTGGAAGCCTTAACATTGTTAAAATGTCCATATGACCCAAAATGATCTACAAATACAATGCAATCCCTATCAAATTTTCAATGACATTTTTCATAGAAGTAGAAAATAGTTTTATACCTTTGTATTATAATAAACCTAAAATTCATAAGAAGCCACTAAAAAATCCTGAATAGCCAAAGTAATCTTCGAAAAAAAATCTTGAATAAAAAGAATAAAGCTGTAGGCATCACACTATCTAATTTCAGAATATACTACAAAGTTATAGTAATCAAAACTGCATGGTACTGACCTAAAAACAAACACTTTGGCCGGGCTTGGTGACTTAGCCTGTAATCCCATGCCTTGGGAGTCTGAGGTGAGTGGATTGCCTGAGCCCGCGGATTTGAGACCTGCCCGGGCAACTTGGCGAGACCTCATCTCTACAATAAATCAAAAAAATTAGCCGGGGTGGTAGCGCACGCCTGTAGTTCCAGCTACTTGGAAGGCTGAGAGGGAAGGATCACCTGAGCCCAGCAGATCGAGGCTGTGGTGGCCGGGAGCGGCCACTGCATTCCAGTCTGGGCGACACAGTGAGACTCCAACTAAAAAAAACAAAAACAAAAAAAACACAAAAAACAGACACTTTGACCAATGAAACAGGATAGAGAGCTTAGACATAAACTCATGCATTGTGGTCAACTGATTTTCAACAAAGGTGCCAAGAACATACAATGGGGAAAAAAATGGTGCCTTGATAAATGGTGCTGGGAAAACTGAATATCTACATACAGAAGTATGAAATAGGACCCTTATCTGACACCATATACAAAAAGTCAACTCAAAATGGATTAACGATTTAAATGTAAGACTCAAAACTGCAAGACTCCTAGAAGAAAACATAGGGAAAAGCCCCATGGCATTTGTTTGGGCAGTTATTTTTTGGATATTATCCCAAAAGCATAGTCAACAATCGTGAAAATAGGCAAATGAGATTGCATCAAACTAAAAAGCTTCTGCACAGCAATGGAAATAACAGAGTGAAGAGACAACTCACAGAATGAGAGAAACTATTTGCAAACTATGTATCTGATATGAGCTTAATATTCAAAATATATAAAAACTCAATAGCAAGAAAACAAAGAACCCAGTTAAAAATGGGCCAAGGACTTGAATAAACATGTCTCAAAAGAAGACATATAACCACCACCAGTTAAAGAAAACAAAAAAGTTCAACATCACTAATCATCAGGGAAATGCAAATTAAAATCACAAATGAGATATCAGGTCACACCTGTTAGAATAGTGATTATCAAAAAGACGAAAGAGAAATGGTGGAGAAAAGGAAACTCTTGCACTCTGTTAGGACTGTAAATTAATACAGCCATTGTGGAGAATAGTGTGGAGGATTTTCGAAAAAAATTTAAAATAGAATTTTCATATGATCCAGCAGTCCCCCATCTTGGTATACGTCCAAAGGAATTGAAATCAGTTATGCTGAAGAGACATGTGCCCCTCCAGGCTGCGTTATGCTAAGTGAAATAAGCCAGGAATAGAAAGACAAATGCTACATTATCTCAATTATATGTGTCATCTAAAAAGTCAAACCTATGAAAGTAGAGAATAGAATGGTGGTTACCAAAGCCTGGGGGCGTGGATTTTGGGATGTTAACCGCATGGCACAAAGTTCTGTTTACATAGGAGAAATACGTTTTAAGATCTAGTGCCCAGGGGACCACAGTTAATAAGGTATTGTATATTGTTAGATTGCTAAAATAATCGATTTTAAATGCTGTCACTACAAAAAGTGAAATATATGAGGTGACGGAGGAGGTTCGTTAGCTTGATATAATCATTCCACAATGTGTATGTATAGACAACTCTCAGAACATCACAATGTACCCCATAAATAGATACAATTATGGCAGCAGGTTATTGTTCAAAAATGTTAAAATAGAGGATTGGCTGAGAGAGTTAAGTTTTTGGTATACAGCATTATCTAGAACCAGGCTCCAAGTGGACATAAACCCTGTAATGCTCAATACTACACATTTATTTTGCCCTTTATAGTTTATAAAGTGCTCTCCCATACACTATTCAGTCTTCGGGCACCACTGCACTCCGCATAGACGTCTAGTAGAGTACCCATAAGACTTTATTACCAACCAGGCACAGGCTCATGTCTGTAATCTCGGCACTTTGAGAGGCTAACGTGGGAGGATTCCTTGAGCCCAGGAGTTCGAGACCAGCCTAAGCAACATAGCAAGACATCGTCGCCACTAAAAAATCAGTTGGGCGTGGTGGTGCATGCCTGTAGTCCCAGCTATTTAGGAGGCTGCGGTGGAAGGATCACCTGAACCCAGGAGGTCAAGGCTGCAGTGAGCTGTGAGTGTGCCACTGTATTCCAGCCTGAGTGACAGAGTGAAACCCCAACTCAAAAAAAGAAAGGCTTGTTGCCTTTATTATTCTATAATTGAGGTATACTAAAATTAATCCCTTTAGAGTAGGAACTTGCCTACTCATAATCTTTAAAACCTCAGAGCCTGCCACGTTTCCTGATACGTAGGAGCTCAGTAAGTCAACCTGGTAATTGGGAACACTATGTTCAACCTGTCTGCAAATTAACTGACACTTCTCACAAAAGTGGAGCCTAATTCCTCTTCTCCTGAGTGTAGGCTGGACTTAGGGACTCACTTCTAATGAAGAGAATATGATCACATGTCGTTTCTGAGACTAGGTCATAAAAGGCATTCCAGTTTCCTCCTTGCTTTTCTCACTTAGATGGCTTGCTCTGGGAAAGCCAGCAGCCATGTTGTGATGACACTCAAGCAGCCCTATGAAGATGTCCTTTTGGAAGGGAACTGAGATCTCCTGTCAACATTCGTGTGAGTGCACCATCTTAGAAGCAAAGCCTCCTTCCCCATACAACATCTTGCTATGGGAGAACCACCCAGGTGAGCCATTCCCAATGCCTGACCCACAGAAACTACGAGTTAAAACATGTTTTTTCTTTTAAGCCACTAAGCTTTGGGGATAATTTGTTATGTAAGAATAACTATTCCGCTTATGATGGTCAGACATAACAATAAGATAAAATAATTTTGGCGAGGTGCAGTGGTTCACACCTGTAATCCCAGCGCTTTGGAAGGCCAAGGCAGGAGGATTGCTTGAGCCTAGGAGTTGGAGACCAGCCTGGGCAACATAGTGAGACCTCATCTCTACCAAAAATTTAAAAAATTAGCTGGGTATGGTGGCATGCACCTGTTTTCCAGCAACTCGGGAGACTGAGGAGAGAGAATCACTGGAGGCTGGGTGTGGAGGAGGGTTGAGGTTGCAGTCCACTGTGACCAGTCCACTGCACTCCAGCCCGGGCGACCGTGAGACCCCAATTCAAAAATAAGTAAGTTAACGATAATTCTGTTATGATTCAAGGCTCTTAGACATGACTTAGATGAATACTGTTAGAGAAAGGAGACAGAGGCCCAAATTGGGGAAGAGCTTGCTCCAGGGCCTCGCAAGTGAGTGGCTAAATCCCAGGGCTGCCCTTGTCTCCTGGAGCCCTTCCAACCCACCGGCGGCCACCCCAGACTGGCCAGCCTCCCGTCCGGGCACCTCTTCCTGACGTCAGCCGCCAGAAGGGAGGCCGTCAAAGATGAACACTAAAATCAGGCTTGGCAAGCCTTTCCGGCATCCATTTCACCATGACTTCTCTGGGCGCACATTGGATTGATGTAGCTATTAGAAGTCAGCCCTACCTCGGCAATCAGACAGAAAAGTCATAATCACCCCAGGCATCTCCAAGGGACCTTTCAAAGAACATCATTAATTCTGAATAAAGCTTTTTCCTACCAACACTTTCCAATTATAGTCTTGACATGCCTATTTTATGCTGCAACGTTCCTCTGCCGTTTAATGAAAAAGAGCGCCTACTTTCTTTTAGAGCGCATGCACTTGTCTAGTAGCCTAAGCCTCTGAGTTCATTTTCCCAAATTAAAATGAAACTAATACAAACAAACAAAAAAAATTGCTCTGCATCCTTGACCTCCCTCATGCACTCTTTCCCTCGTCCATATATGGCATTTAAAAGGAGGCAATAAATCCCGTTATTCTCTAGGACAGGGTGCTTGTTACTTGATATACCTGAGACCCCCAAAAGAGAAAGTTTGGACTAACAGGGTGAGGAGAAAGTTGAGCCCTTATCAGGCCAAAAGACAGAAATCTCCAGGGAGAATTAAAAAACGGTGCGAGAAAATCTGCCCATCATCTCATTACATTTCCAGCGGTATCTTCCCGTCCCTTGTAGGTTGCCAGGCAATACCCCGTCCTCCTGTCTCCAGTCAGGTTTGCCATCCACCGTGTGCCAGGCACGGTGCTGGGTGCCTTACATTCTTCAACTCACGTAATCCTCGCCAAGAGCACTAGGAAGTGGGAATTCACGTGTTTAAAGATGACAAAACGAAGCCCACAGAAATTAAGCAATGGCCCTCACGTCCCGAGCTGGGATTCGAACCCATGGTTCCACCACTCTCCTCAAGCGCTAGAGAATGGGGTCGGTATAAGGAAAATAAAGTAACACCTGGATTATTTGTTCACCCTCACTTTCCCCTTTGGCAGGGAGCTAGCTAGCTGAGAATGTTGCGGGATTAGTCTCTGGATTGCAAAGGGTGGGCGGGACTCGCTGGAGACAGAAAACCAGGGGTGATTGGCCACAGGAGTTTCACACGAATTCCCAGCCCACCGCACTCCCGCAAGCTCTAGTTGGGACCAGGAAGTTGGCGGCTCCAGGACTCACGTGGACACTAGCACTCCAGGGGGGGAGCAACAGAGAGTGCCCTCGCCACTACCAAGACCGCGGCACCTGCAAGCCACCCATCCTCATCGTGCGTCAGCGTCAGGTTGGACTCCAGCCCGGGGGTGCAGGCGGTGAAACCCTTTCCCCGGCGCGCACCGGGCAGGCGGCTGGCAAGGTCTTAGCGCGCGTGTGCCAGGTGGGCTGTGGACGAGCCTTAGGTGTGCGCTTGAGCCGGGCAGATGGCAGTCTTGTGCGCCCCAGGTGCGCTGGTGGCCAACTTTTTCGCGCGCCCCAGGTGTGCGAGCGTCCCCCCACGCTCCCCTCCGCCCAGCGTCCTCCTCCCGCGGCGCCCCCTGCCCTGGCGCCCCACTCCGCCGCCCACCCCTCACCTGCGCGGCGGCCGAAGCGAACCTGGCCGCCCTGTAGATCTTCCAGTAGACAAACAGCACCACGCCGAGCGGCAGGTAGAAGGCGCCGCAGGTGGAGAAGACGGCGTAGGAGGGCTCCTGGCTCACCTGGCAGCGCTGCGGCCGCGCGTCGTACGCCTCGCCCCAGCCGGAGAGCAGCGGCGCGAGCGCGATGAAAGCCGACAGCGCCCAGGTGAGCGCGATCATGAGCGCCCAGGCGCGGCGGCGGGCGCGCGGCGTGCAGCGCAGGTGGCGCGTGATGCTCCGCTAGCGGTCCAGCGCGACTGCCGCCCCGTTCCAGAGGCTGGCGGTGCAGCACAGCACGTCGAGGGAGATCCACGCGTGGCACAGGCTCCGGCCCAGCCGCCAGCGTCGCCCGGCCGCCAGCTCGCTCACCAGGCTCAGGGGCATCACCGGCGCCGCCACCAGCACGGCCGACACGGCCGTCGAGGCCGCCAGGTTGTGCGGCACGCGATGGAAGGCGCGGCCCCGCAGGATGGTGACCAGAACCAGCAGGCTCCACAGGAAAGTGGCCGCGATCAGCCGCGCCAGCAGCGTCGCCACCAGCACCGTGAAGACGGGGTGGGGGGGGTCCAGCCGGGCGGGGCGCCTCCGCCCGCGCTGGGGTTGCCGCTGCGGCTCTCGGGTCCCGGGGCAGGACCAGCGCCGGTGGGGACCCCGAGAGGTTAGCGACTTCCATGGCGCGCCGGGGGGCTCGGGAGACGCGCGCGTCGCGCGGAAGCTCGGCGTGGACCGCGGCAGGCGGGGGCGCGGGAGTGGGACTGCCAGCCGGGGACCGCAGCCCCCTTTGGCGCGTCTGCCCGGAGCCCTCGTGGACTCTTTTCCAAGAGAGGAAGCAAGAGGGTGGGACACCCCGTCCAGCTCCGCTCGGGCGCCAAGTCCCTCCCGCTCCTCGCGGTCCCGGGCGCCACGGGCTGTCAGAGGGCTGGGGATCCGAGGCGCAGCCGGGTGTCCGCACGCAGAAGGAGCTTGGAGAGGCGCCCCCCACCCGGCGGCGGCTGCCGCTGAGCGACACCTGGAGTGGGCTGGGGGTGGGGGACGGAAGCGGGGGTGGTCTGGAGAACCCACCAATAGGAGCCGGGCCTCCAGCGCCGTCCGCGTGGGGCGCCCTGCCTCGGCCAGCCACGGAGAACCCTATCGCGGGAGTCTCCGGGGAACGGTCCCAGTCGTGGAGGAATTCCGCTGCCGCCACCTCCGCGGATGTCTGGTGGCCCAGCTCAACACTGGGAAGCACAAGATCCCGCCCTGTCCCGGCCAGAGGGAGCTCAGCTTTCCTGGAATCTCGATTCTGCCCATACCTGAAAGAGAAGACCCAGGTACTGGGGCGACAGAGTGAGACTCCAACTCAGG
>CAUYQG010276337.1:0-22476 GCA_963574415.1 Tarsius wallacei | reverse complement strand
CCCAGACTGGAGTGCAGTGGCCGCTTCCGGCCACCACAGCCTCGACCTGCTGGGCTCAGGCGATCCTTCCACCTCAGCCTTCCAAGTAACTGGAACTACAGGCGCACGCTACCACACCCGGCTAATTTTTAGATTTATTGTAGAGATGAGGTCTCTCCAAGTTGCCCAGGGGAGTCGCGAACCCACGGACTCAGGCAATCCATTCACCTCAGCCTCCCAAAGTGCGGGATTACAGGCTGAGCCACCGAGCCCGGCTAGATATTTTCATCTTAATACATACTATCCTGGGAGGATCACTTGAGCCTAGGAGTTTGAGAGCAGCCCAGACAACATAGCAAGACCCTGTCTCTAAAAAAAAATTAAAAAATTAACACACCTGTAGCCCCAGCTCCTTGAGAGGCCAAAATGAAAGGATTACCTAATCCTAGGAGAATGAGGCTGTGATCACCCATGACTGTGCCACCACACTCCAGCCTGGGCAACAGAGTGAGACCCCCAACTTAAAAAAAAAGTGTGTGTGTGTGTGTGTGTGTATGTATGCCATCCCTCATTTTTGAAAGGTACATATGATAGTTTAACCAGTTATTTCTAAATGGACACTAGGCTTGCTGCCAATTTTTTGCTGTCAAACTGAATTAAATCACAGATTGCCACGCCACAGGGCAAACATATGCAAATGATGTTCCTCTCCAAACTTAATTCTCAAATTTTTACCATGAAGTATATTCAGAAACGGTTGAAAATGTATTTTGTATACGTTTGAATAAAAACAATATAAAACCCTTGAAGTAATCATCACTACTCAAACTGGGTCTTTTGGCAGTCATTACAGTTTCCTGATTTTCTCCTTCCTTCCTGAACCCATCTCTATCCTACCTCGTACATGACCACTGACCTGATCCTTTGGTTATTTGTCATATCTTTATCATCTATTAGTTTTCACTAGGCAGTATTCTTTTAGTTTTGCCTCCTTTGAGCCTCTAGTAAATAATATTAATGAGATCCTAGTGAAAAGGGTTTTTGGTGATTTCTTTGCTTTAGTATGTCTCACACATGCTGGTGTCCAAGGCTGCATGCCATCTGTTTACTCATTCATTCCAGTGGTCATGGTGTCTGGGTTTTTTCAAGTTTATTTTTTGCTTTTTAGAAAAATACTGCACCTATCATTTTATATGAAATGCAGATATACTGTAAATTATCGGAATATTGAAGAAAATTGCTGGTAATTTGTGGTAATGTTCAAATTTACAGGAAATATCAGTGGAGTATATTAGTTGACTCCTCCTCTTGTGTTAACTGTTCACTCTGTTCATCAGTCCTTGTATTAGATTGACTAATTTTTGTCCTCCTAATCAATGTGAAATTGTCATCTACTTGACATTTTATTTGGCTTTTTTTTATTACCAAGGGGATGGACCGTTTTTTATATGTGGTCTTCATCTTCTGTTAAATATGTTTTGGTCATTTTCTCATTTTTAAAGTATGTATTCTTCCAGTTTTACTCTGTACACTAATTCTTTGATATTTCAGGTATTACAGATATTTTTCTCTTTTTGTGTGTGTGTGTGTATGTGTGTTGTTTTTTTTGGAGTTGGAGTCTCACTGTTGCCCAGACTGGAGTGCAGTGGCCACTCCCGGCCACCGCAGCCTCGACCTGCTGGGCTCCGGTGACCCTTCTCCCTCAGCCTTCCAAGTAGCCGGAATTACAGGCGCGCGCTACCACGCCCGGCTGATTTTTTTATTTATTGTAGAGATGAGGTCTCGCCAAGTTGCCCTGGCGGGTCTCGAACCCACGGGCTCAGGCAATCCACTCACCTCAGCCTCCCAAAACGTGGGATTATAGGCTGAGCCACCGAGCCCGGCTATGTGTGTGTTTTAACTTCCTTAATTTTAATGCCAGTAGCCCTTTGTACTTAGATGTCCCTTCTGAGGGAACATCGTAAAACTAGCCAAACCACTTGGATATCCCATCTCAGGGGACATAAAGAGATTGCTGGTGATTATACCAGACAAACTTACGCCAGCACAAATTTTTAAAAAATGTGTGGTTCCTTGAAGTTTTCCATTCAAATTGCATGAAAAAGCAAATAAAGAGATGGAATAGATACTAATATGTATGTAAATAAAGATCAGCTGGCATTACATAGAAAGAATGTCCTAAATCATGAACTTCTCAGCAAGTTGGATGAAGTTGGAGATAGTCATTCTTAGTGATCTATCATTGTAACAAAGAACCGAGTACCACATATTCTCATTCATAAGTGGGACCTGAACATTAATCATAATAGCACAAGGGAGGGATTGGGGATTGTCAGTCATGGGACACTGGAGGGGAGGGAGGTGGTGGGGGGGGGGCACGTAGCAACACAAAAGGTACCTGCTCCTAAACCAGGGGAAGTGAGAACTAGTTGGAGGCCCAAACTTTACCTGCACATACATTACTTATGTACCTAATCCTGTCTTGTACCCCACACTTTTATAATAAAATAAAGCAAAAGAAAGAAGGAAAGAAAGAAAAGTTCCTTTCACGTGGTCTTCAGACAGCAGACTGGACAGTAATTATATATTACTAATGTGGAAAGAAGAAAACAAGTTTGCATTGTCTGTTCTAATAGAAAAATACCAGGTATAGCAAAAACATGGAACCAACCATGCAGCCCATAGAAAGTGGATTGGATAAAATGTGGTACATATACATGATGGAATATTACACAGCCATAAAGAAGGACAAAATTATGAACTTTGCAGCATCTTGGGTGGATTTAGAGTCTGTCATACTCAATGATTTATCATGGAAACAAAAAACTGTTCTAACTCATAAGCAGACTCTGAACATTTATCATAATAATACAAGAAAGGGATTGGCAGTAGTGGGACACTTCCAGGGGAGGAAGGAAGGGGCGCACAAAACATCAGCAAGGGTACCTGATCCCAAACTTCACCTGTACAATGGTCACTTATGTACCTAATCCTAAATTGGACCCCACATTTTAAAAATAAAATATTTTTTAAAAATTACAAATAGAAAAGAAAAACACCACGTGGAAGGCATCACACAAAGTATTGCACAATGTGTATCAATGAACCTGCAGTGCATGTCAATGTCTGTTTTACATGTTACCACGTTTGAAAAATATATGAAATTTTGATTTTTTGTCATAATTGCGTTATCCAAAATTCCATTATAAACCAAATATCATTGCAATAAAATTATTGGTTCCAATGCTATATTATTTAATATGAAATGACTCATTTTTCACTATTTCATTAAAAAGTATGGTCAAATTACTGGTAGGTAATTCGTGAGATGTCTCTGCAAAGGGTTAAATTTGTCTGTTTCTTTACGGCTTATTCTTTTTTATCTGCCCTATTCTTGTATCAAAAACCATTTTCCTTTTACTTCTGAAAGTGCTCTAGTTTTATTTTTTACATTTTAGTTTGTGATAAGTTGATTATTGTCCATGAAGTAGAGGGGAATACAGTGGATTTTCCCATTATATAGCACTCTGTTCCTGCCCCATGTATCAAAGTGCTGTTGATTTCTTCCACTGTTGTACAATGACTTCCCTGTCATCAGTCAACTGTTCATATAAATGCCAGCCCATTAAAGACTCTTTGTCTTGATGTATTTGTTTTTCCGTCCACTAATACTGTGATATCTGGAATATTATAACTGGAAAATTCTTAATACATGTTAGATAAGCCATCACCTTGTTCTTCAGAAGACTTTGACCTTGTCAGACATTCATTATTCCTATTAGGTTGGGGAGAAGTACTTTTTGTTGGCTCCTATGACATCTGTTTTGAAGTTTTACGGATTTTATAGATATTTATGAGAAGTGACACCCTGGTAACATTGAGTTCTTCCTTTTTTTTTTTTGAGTTAGAATCTCACTCCATTGCCCAGGCTGTAGTGCAGTGGCACACTCACCGCCACCCTAGCGTCAGCCTGCTGGGCTCAGATAATCCTTCTGCTTCAGCCTTCCAAGTAGCCAGAACTACAGGTGCTTGCTACCATGCCTGGCTAATTTTTTCATTTATTGTAGAGACAAGGTCTCGCTAAGTTGCCCAGACTGGTCTTTAAGCTGCAGGCTCAGGCAATCCACTTGTCTCGGCCTCTCAAAGTGCTGGGATTACAGGCTGAGCCACCAAGCCCAGCCACATTGAATTATTTCTAAGAACATGAGTCATCTGTCCCCTTATTTTATTATTTTGACATTACTCAATAAACATTTAAAAAATTTTCTATTAGAATAATTAAGTATCCATCATTAGTCTTTAGTACTTAAGTACATTCGATCAGGAGAAAACCAGGTGCAAGCTTCCAAATGTTCTCTTAGTGTAATCATATGATGGGCTCACTTCTCCATGTAACAAATTGTGACAACTGGTGTGAAATACTGTTTATCAGGGAACCTCATTAAAGACCTGGTGCACAGAGTGTTTTTTGAGGGCTAATCATGTAGGCACCCTTTGCTGAGCATTTCTCAACATTCTAGACTTTCAGAAAGAAAACAGGAGTTCAGTATATACTATATTGTTTGCATAAAGTTTAGACAGTGAGCCACTCTTATCACTTACGTTGGTGGGCTATCTCCCCAAATTTCAGTACCCAGGTATCAGTTAAGGATGAGCTTTGTGAACAGGCATTTCTAAGGATAAGCAGTCTCAGGAGTTTAATGTTAACTTTTTTCTGCATAATAAGTAGTAAGATGTAGTTACCACAAGGGCTGCAGATCCCATAGAAGAGGACTTAGATGTGACCCTGGCAGCTCATTTTACTCCTTGGACCCACCAACAAGAAGGGTATTGCTGTTCTGCTGCTGCTTTACCAGATAGGTAAATATTACTACTGGTAGGTAATTCGTGAGGTGTCTCTGCAAAGGGTTAAATTTGTCTGTTTCTTTACGGCAATGACTTTTGTGAAGGTCTAAGTTTCCTCGTGCCTGAGCTCTAACTTCTTAATAACTTCCCAGCACCAGGAGTTTGGACAGAGAGAAAGGAAATACTACATCTGTGATAAATATTAAACAAAAAGTTAATACTTCTCCAAAAGACTATCTCCATTAGGCCAGCTAGATGTGACTACTCATGTCGTTGAGTACTCCAGGACAATATGGCCAGATTGACCTTTAAAAATTACAGTTTTCAAAGGTCTCTTGACCACTCATGTCTGGGATGGGCATAGAAGAAAAAGCTTCTAGTTCTCCATTTGTGTTTCAATGTTTGTTTTGAGACAGTGTCTTACTACGTTGCTGCCCAGGCTGGTCTCAAGTGATCTCCTGGGTGTGCATGATCCTCCTGCCTTCTCTTCCTGAATAGTCATTGTTTTTTTATTCATTAAAACCTTGTCTAGATTCAACCCTGTGCTTCATAGACTGTTCAGTGCTATGGTGGGTAATATGGGAAAAGACTATGGAGTTTTTCTCACAAGGAGTTGAAGCTGTTGTTTCATTAGTATACCATTTCTGTCATTTCTCCAAGGTGCTTTGTACCCTGTCATTAGAGTGCAATAAAATGTGAAGTGATTACAGTAAAAATGTGGAAATAGTTTTTATGTCTTCATGATGCTATTAAACTTATGAGTGACTGGGCAGAGAAGAGTTCTGATGACCTAATCATACAATCAATGTTTTGAGACCACAGAGGCGTATCTTATGAATTGAGTATAGATCCCCACCCTTGTCATCTCACCTATTCTCTACACATATGTGGGATGTTTTAGGACTCAGTAGCCTTTGAGGATGTGGCTATGAACTTCACCCAGGAGGAGTGAGCTTTGCTGGATCCTTGGCAGAAAAAGGTCTCCAGAGATGTGATGCTGGAAAACTGTGGGAACCTGAACTCAGTAAGTAATGATGACAACATTTCTTCACTTAGGGAACAAGTTGCTCAACAAAAGTGTTCCACGGTTTGGCATGTGGAAAGGGAATAGTTTAGTAAATAAACCAGGCATAGTGACAGCTCATTAGATGTAGAAGCTAATACTTTTTCTGTAATTTTGAATGGTTTCCAGTGATTTTTCTGGGTCTGCATTATAGGGAAAAAATGTAAGCTTCTATCTAGCACGTTCTGATCGTATGTTTTTGTAAAGAGTGGACAAATTGAAAACTTTCCCACTTTATTTACATTCAAGAGCTTTTCTGCCAGGATGTATTATTTCATGGCTTTGAAATGAACTGTGATGACTGAAACCTTTTCCACATTCTTTATATTTACAGGGTTTCTCTCCAGTGTGCGTTCTCATGTGTCCTTGAAACATTGTGCAATAAATGAAGGCTTTATCACAGTTTATATACATAGGGTTTTTCTCCAGTATGAGTTCTTCATGTATTCAAAAGGAATTGTGCCAAAGGAAGGCTTTACCACATTGGTTTTTTGTTTTGTTTTGTTTTGTTTTGTTTGAGTTGGAGTCTCACTCTGTCACCCAGACTGGAGTGCAGTGGCCGCTCCCAGCCACTGCAGCCTCGACCTGCTGGGCTCCGGCGATTCTTCCGCCTCAGCCTTCCAAGTACCTGAAACTACAGGCATGTGCTACCACGCCCAGCTAATTTTTTAATTTATTTATTTATTGTAGAGATGAGATCTTGCCAAGTTGCCCAGGCAGGTATCGAACCCGCAGGCTCAGGCAATCCACTCACCTCAGCCTCCCAAGACACGGGATTACAGGCTGAGCCACTGAGCCCGGCTGACATTGTTTACATACATTGGGTCTGTCTCCATTGTGACTTCTTTCATGTATTTGAAATTAACTAGAACAACTGAAAGGCTTTACGACATTCCTTACATTCATAGGGTCTCTCTCCACTGTGAGTTCTTTCTTGTATTCGAAAGCAACTGGAACAAATAAAGACTTTACCACATTGTATACATTCATAAGGTTTCTTTCCAGTGTGAGTTCTTTCATGGATTTGAAATGAACTAGGACAACTGAATGTTTTCCCATATTCCTTACATTTATAAGGTTCCAGTATGCATTATCATGTGTATCCAGTGTGCATTATCATATGTATTCGAAAGCTTGCAAGAGAAAGGAAGGCTTTCCCATTTTCTTCACATTTATAGGGTTTCTTTCCAGAGTGAATACTCATGTGTCCTTTTAAAGTCGTTCTATAAATAAAATCTTTCCCACATTCCTTACATTCATAGGGTTTCTCTCCAGTGTGGATTCTTTCACGTACTCAAAAGGAACCAAGCCCCCTGAAGTCTTTACCACACTGTTTACACTGATATGGCTTCTCTTTAGCGTGAGTTCATTCATGTATCTGAAGAGAACTGGGACAATTGAATGCTTTCTCGCACTCCTTACATTTATAAGGTCCATCTCCAGTATGCGTTATTGTGTGTCTTTGAAAGCTTGCGAGGTAAATAAAGGTTTTTCTATATTCCTTACATTCACAGGGTTTCTCTCCAGTGTGAGTTCTTTCATGTATTTGCAAACCTGCAGAAGTAGTGAAGGTTTTTTCACATTTTTTACATTCATGGGGTTTTTCTCCAGTATGAGTCTTTTCCTGTCTAAGAACTGACTGGCAGTAGCTGAAGTGTTTCCCACATTGTTTACATATATAGGGTTTCTCTTCACTGTGGTTCCTTTCATGTTTTTGAAAAGATTGGAAATAAATGAAAGCTTTTCCACATTTCTTACGTTTATATGGCTTCTCTTCATAATCATATGATTTGTGTGAGACCTGAAATGTCTATTAAGAGATGAGTGACAAATAAAGACCTTTACACATACTCTATGAGTTTTTGTATTCAGATTATGATTTGGATCTGGCTGAATTTTTCTCCACACTGACTACCTAGTCTGTGTATTTTCAGAGTCTGTCTACCATATATTAATTTTGCAAGAAACAAGCATGATATTAATGATTTCTTTAGTAATGATTTTACATTTATTAACAGGTAGGAGAATTACATTTTTTACCATTTTCAGAAGTTTCAGCCCTACCAGAATTGTTCGATGAATAGACTGAAGGGGGTTTTTTAATACTACTATCAAGTGAACTTTTTGAAACACTTAACATGTATACCATATTTAGGAAAAATTTTGCATAAAATTTTTCTAAGAATAAATAAATTTGAAGGTGAGCTTGCTGGTTTTCTTTGCTTTTTAAAATTTCACGACATACTAAATTTCTCTCATGAGACTCTTCTTAGTGCTACTCACCTCATATTTCTCCCTTGGTTTCTGAACTGATCTTCAATGCTATGGTCTTCACATTTTTCCTGTAAAGCCTGTGACTTTAATATGCGAGTTGCTGCAAAAGGTAAATTGAGTTTTGACTGTTCTTTATTTGGGGAGCATAGCAACCAATCATCTACATGCTAAGTGGGAGTGGAATTTGAAGGCAACTGCAAGGTTCTTAAGTCCTAATGTAATATCTGGAGAAAATTAGAAGAGTCTTCAGTAAACTGGTAAAGGCAAACAAACATTGACTGTTTTTCAACTGTAATACTAAAGAAGCCCGAGGAAAGGTCTAATGTCATGAACGATGGTGAATCACTGGGCACACTAGATAATAAGGTATTAAGGCTGGGTGTGGTGGCTCATGCTGGTAATCCCAGCATTTGGGGAGGCTGAGGTGGGAAGATTGCTTGAGGCCAGAAGTACAAGACCAGCCTAGGCAACATAGTGCGACCTCTTCTCTACAAAAATTAGCCAGGCATGGTGGCATGCACTTGTAGTCCCAGCTACTTGGGAGGCTGAGGTGGAAGGAGTCTGAAATGGCTGGAGTTATGCTATTCCAGCTCCTTATGTTGCTATAATAACTTCCAGAAATGCACCCCTCACTAGGTGATCCTTTGTCACTTTGTTTCCCTTGTGAGATCAGTGAGGGCAGCAGATATGTGTGTCCCTTTGCACAGCAGCCGCATCTTCCACTGACCTCAGTATCCATTGCCTTCACTGAGGCCTCATCTGGCCCCAGCTCTCCCCCTGTCAGCCCAGCGGTGACCCCACTATCATGACTGAAGACTTTAGTCTCCTCTACCAAGTGCACACTGCTGTTGGGGGAGGATGGCAGGCTCAGGAGCTTAGACAGGGTAAGTAAAATTTAGAAATGAGAAAAAGCCGGGCTCGGTGGCTCAGCCTGTAATCCCGCTCCTTTGGGAGGCCGGGATGAGTGGATTGCCTGAGCCTGCGGGTTCGAGACCCACACGGGCAACTTGGTGAGACCGCATCGCTACAATAAATCAAAAAATTAGCTGGGTGTGGTAGCGCACGCCTGTAGTTCCAGCTACTTGGAAGGCTGAGGCGGAAGGATCGCCAGAGCCCAGCAGGTCAAGGCTGCGGTGGTTGGGAGCGTGCCACTGCACTCTAGTCTGGGCGATAGAGTGAGACTCCAACTCAAAAAAAAAAAAAAAAGAAATGAGGGACCCTGTGTTGTTTCAGAAGGCCAAATAGGTCCACTAAGTGTTGGGCTTGCTTTACTGTAATTGATGCCAATAAGATGAGACATGAGGCCATTGCTTTGTTAAACTCTGGTGTGTCCATGTGGCTCTTTGAGCAATGGCCACCGTGTTTCCTAGCTTTGACCCTCTCCCCTACCTTGGGGAGGTGAATCTCTTCTCTCTCTCTCTCTCTCTCTCTCTCTATTTACTTTATAAATAAACTATATTTTCCAATCTAAAAAAAAAAAGATGAGATATGAATCATCCTAGGCTGACCACTAAAATAATGCCCAGAAATCCTGGCTAAGCAAGAGGACCTTGAATCTTATGGGGCATACTGGTTCAACCCCAAATGGAAACTTCTGTGACAGTGTTTATATCCTGTGTGTGCAGCCTTTGAATTTCCTTGCAGGAGAACATAGTCACTATAATGTGACTGAATTCCTCATAACAGGTTGCATACAGTTCATGTGTTGCCTGTAATGATTGTAAGCCAGGCTGTTGAGATACTCCACAGAAGGAGTTTAAAAAGCATATTGTGGCCGGGTGCAGTGGCTCAAGCCTGTAATCCCAGCACTTTGGGAGGCTGAGGTGAGAGGATTGCCTAAGTCCAGGGGTTCGAGACCAGCCTGGGCAACTTGGCAAGACCTCCTCTCTACAATAATTCAAAGTATTAGCCAGGCATGGTAGTGCATGCCTGTTGTTCCAGCTACTTGGAAGGCTGAGGTGGAAGGATTGCCTGAGCCCAGCAGGTAGAGGCTGTGGTGGCCATGAGCATGCCACTGCACTCCAACCTGGGCAACAGAGTGAAACTCTGACTCGAAATATATATATATATTGTGCCAGATGCATTGGCTCATGCCTGTAATGCCAACACTTTGGGAGTCTAAGATGAGAGAATTGCCTGAGCCCAGGAGTTTGAGACCAGTCTAGGCAACATGGTGAGACCTCATCTCTACAGTAAATCAAAAAAAGTAGATAGGCAGGGTGGTGCATGCCTGTAGTCCCAGCTACTTGGGAGGCTGTGGCAGAAGGATTGCCTGAGCCCAACTGGTCGAGGCTGTGGTAGCCATGATCATGCCACTGCACTCCAGCCTAGGCGACAGAGTGAGACTTCAACTCAAAAAGAAGAAAAAGTATACTGTGTATTCTTATGTAATAAAAATATTGTTCTGGGGCTTCTGAATGTGTTCTAATTTTCCTTTCACTTATATGTCTTTTAAAAAGTTGATTATTTCCTTGGCATAGATGGAAATACAGTGCATTTTCCCCATTCAGGTAACTTGGCCCTGCCCACTTATTAACATGTACCTTGGCCGGGTGTGGTGGCCATGAGCGTGCCATTGCATTCCAGCCTGGGTGACAGACTCTGACTCAAAAAAGAAAAAAACAAACAAAAAATACATGTACCTCACTTATGCTATTGCTTTGCCATGCCTGCTGAATAAAATTTCCATATACATCAGTCCCACTGAAGACATTTTCTTTCACATTGGTCTATTTTAAAATTTCTCTGTGAATACTTTACTATCTGGAATTAAAGGCATAAGCCACCACGCCTGACCAATATAGCCACTTTGGAAGACAGTTGGCAGTTGGCAATCTGTTACAAACCAAACATTCTCTTACAATTTTTTTTTGAGTCAGAATCTCACTCTGTTGCCCAGGCTGGAGTGCAGTGGCATGATTACGGCCACTGCAGCCTCGACCTGGTGGGCTCAGGCAATCCTTCCGCCTCAGCCTTCCAGGTAACTGGGACTACAGGCATGCAGCTGGCTAATTTTTTGATTCATTGTAGAGATGAGGTCTCGCCAAGTTGCCCAGGCTGGTCTCGAACCTATGGGCTCAGGAAATCCTCTCACCTTGGCCTCACGAAGTGCTGGGATTATAGGCATGAGCTACCGCACCCAGCCTCTCTTACAATATTAACCAGCAATAAGAATTCTTGATATTTAATCTAATGAGATGAAAATTTATGTCTGCATCAAACCTGCACTTAAATATCCAGACTATTATAAAGCAATTGTGAGAAACTAGTAAACAAATGGAGTAAAAGGGAGAAAATGACTGAAAACTATTTCATAGAAGCTGAAAATTGGTCAACCTCATGGTTAATTATAATAAAATCAGTGTAAAATCACAAAATGATCTCATTTCATACAAATTAGTTATGCAAAAATTAATACACGAAATAATTCCAGTGTCGCCAAGCATGTGGAATAAATAAATACACATACAAGAATGGTGGAAGGGTCAATTCAGAATCTATAACCCAAGCATTCTCTAATGTATAGAGAATTTATTATGCGTAGGCACCAGCAAACTTAAAGAATGATTAGAGGCTGGATGTGTGGTGGGTCACGCCTGTAATCCCAGCACTTTGGGAGGCTGAGGCAGGAGGATCGCTTGAGCCCGGGAGTTTGAGACCAGCCTGGGCAACATAGTGAGACTTTGTCTCTACAGAAACAGCTGGGCATGGTGGTGTTTGCTTGTAGTTCCAGCTACTCAGGAGGCTGAGGCAGAAGGATTGCTTAAGCTCAGGAGTTTGAGGCTGCAGTGAGCCATGATTGTGCCACTGCACTCCAGCCTGGGTGACAGAGTGAAACCTTGTCTCCAAAAAAAAAAAGTAATAGTTTTTATCTTTGGGTACTTGAACCGAATAGAGGCAAATGCTAGAGGATATACTAGGAGTGAGTCTTCTGGCAGAGTACTACATCTCAGGCTGTTTTTGAATCGACTATTATGAACAACTATTAAGAAAGTTTGTATTAACCATGTTTTATTTTTAATAATTTATAAATCAAATGACTATTTTTAATGGGAAGCTCATTCTCTAGTTAATCTTCTAAATAGGAATTGTTATGACATGCACAATGGGTTTTTGAAAATCACAAAAATTAATTTTTAAACTTGTTTGTAAATAAAATGACAAGTGATATTACAGGTTATACTGCCATCATGTATGAAATTGCAGAGCATTTTTCTGATATAAGCAGGACATTAGATGCATTTTTTGTTTGTTTGTTTGAGTCGGTGTCTCACTCTATAGCCCAGGCCGGAATGCAGTGGCATGATTATGGCTCACTGCAGCCTCCACCTCCTGGGCTCAGGCAATTCTCCCACCTCAGCCTCCCATGTAGGTGAGGTCTACAGGTGCGCACCATCACACCTGGCTAATTTTTTTATTTCTTGTAGAGATGAGATCTCACTATGTTGCCCAGGATGGTTTCAAACTTCTGGATTCAAGCAATCTTTCTACCACACCCAGCCTATTTTCAAACAATTTAACACCTCTGGAAATCATCCTAAAGGAAGCGAAGAATTACAAGCAAAGAATATCTATTTAAGAGAATCTGTGAAAATTCTATGAGAAATGTGAGGCTGTGGTATTTGTACCCTGACTGTTCCCCTCTCTTCCTTTCTCCCATTCTCCCCCTCTTCTGCTCAGCGAGGTAAACACTTCTTTCCAGACTGCAGCTAAGGATACAAGGTTCTGTGTTTCCACAGTTTCCATTCAGAGGGCTTTCTTCTAGGAAGGGCAGGATTTCAACTTTTCTCATCCAATCTCCAGGTACCAGTTACTGAGGTTACATCCTGTGTGGGTATGTTTGAAAAGTGGGGACACAGTTCTGCCCTCACTGCTGCTGTTGGAACAGAGGCTCTGTAAGCCTCGTGTGCTCAGAACACTGGGACGCTGATTGGCCTTGTCCCAACTGGTGAGGTGGTGGATCCATACCAAGAGACAAAGGCTGAGAGGACATCTGGCTGCTGTCCCTCCCCTCTACTGAACACTCAGTTCCTAAAAAGAGAGGATGACTGGGTGCAGTGGTTCATGTCTGTAATCCCAGCACTTTGGAGGCTGAGGTGGGAGCATTGCTTAAGGCCAGGAGTTCAAAATCAGCATGGGCAACATAGGGAGACCCCATCCCTACAAAAACTTACAAAATGAGCTGGATGTGATGTGTGTCTGTATTCCCAGATACTCGGGAGGCTGAGGCAGGAGGATCACTTGAATCCAGGAGTTTGAGGCTGCAGTGAGCCATGGTCACACCACTGCACTCCTGCCTGGATAACAGAGCAAGACATTGTCTCAAAAGAAAAAAAGTGCCTTGTCTTTGTCCCTACCCAAGCTTCAGAGCCCTATCAGAGAGATTTTGAGAGGTGAGAGAGAAGCAAGCCATAAAACAGATAGCTTTTAATCTCTTGTCAAAGGAATTCAATTGCAACAAATCATGAGATGGTCAAGCCAAAGGGCACTCCACCCTCAATACAGTAGAAATAGAGGTAAAACACAGTTGACAGGAGATTCATGGATTGAATGAATCCTTCCATCTCAACTGGAACTACAGGTGCACACCATCACACCTGGCTAATTTTTTTATTTCTTGTAGAGACGAGGTCTCACCAAGTTGCCCAGGCTGGTCTCAAACCCCTGGGCTCAGGCAATCCTCTCACTTTGGCATCCCAAAGTGCTGGGATTACAGACTTGAGCCACTGTGCCTGGCCCATGTCACATTTTAAAAAGCATAATGGTAATTATTACATTTTCAAAAAATGCTTCAAAAAAACACATACTGTATGAGTCTATAAAATGTTTTAAAATGGCCAAGCTAATCTATAGTATTAGAAGTTAAGCACATGTAAGCCAGGCACAGTTTGGGAGGCTGAGACAAGAGGATTGCCTGAGCCCAAGGATTTGAGACCAGCCTGGGCAACTTGGTGAAACCTCACTCTACAATAAATTAAAAAATTAGCTAGGTGTGGTGGCACTTGCCTGTAGTTCCAGTTACTTGGAAGGCTGAGATGGAAGGATTTCCTGAGACTGGTAGGTCGAGGCTGCTGTGGCCATCATGATCATGCCACTGCACTCCAGCCTGGGCAACAGAGCGAGACTCTGACTAAAAATAAATAACTGAAAAAAATCCAGGTTTTCTGCCATGTCTGAATTGCTTGAAATTAAATTCATTGATAACTCTGCAGCATGGCTTGCCCATAGTTGTTATAAAAACAGTGATATCCACATTTGCAGTTTCTGTTTTGTTTCTTTGACTTTTTTTTTTTTTTTTTTTAAAGAAAAGACTGCAATCTGTTGTTCTGATCATGGCTCTGCAGCCTCAACCTTCTGAACTCACGGTGTGCACCACCACGTTAGACTAATTTTTCATTTTGTAGAGATGGGGTCTCATTATGTAGCCCAGGCAGGTATTGAACTCCTGACTTCAAGCAATTCTCCTGCCTCAGCCTTCCAAAATACTGGATTATAGGAATGAGCCACCGCGCCCAACCCCACATATGCATTTTCTTAGTAATGTTTCTAGATGAACTATTTTACAAACACTCAGCACCTATGTTACACTAAAGAGCATGTTTTTGGTGAATTTCTTCTAAGATAAACAAATTTAAACTCGTGCTTATTTGTTTGCTTGTTTTAAAATGGGATGCCATGCTAAGATCTCTTCAAGACATATTGCTTCCACTTGTGAGTGTAAATTACCTTAGATTTTTGTATTGATCTTTAGTTTTCTAGTATTCTCATTTGTTCCCTAAAATGTAGACCCCCCAAAAAATCATTATGAATTACTAGAAACTGTAGAAAAATTGCTGGATTTTAGGTTCATTGTACACTGCCACTATGTCTGATTTGTTCGTCAATGTATTCCCTGTCCACATTCCAATTTGGAACAGTATTGATTACCAAGAAACTCTTGTTTTCTAATTTAACTAAATGAAAAAAAATGTTGTCACCCTTACCTATAAAAGGTAGGTTCCTCATGGTTTCCCACATCACATCTCTGTACAGATTCTTCTGGGAAGGATCCTGGAAAGCCCACTCCTCTAGGGTGAAGTTCACAGCCACATCCCCAAATGCCACTGAGTCATGACACATCTTAAATATGTATAGAAGAGGATGGGTGAGACTGGCAACACTTGGGACCTATATTCAATTAATAAGGGAAGTACATGATTCTGTGGTCTCCAAACATTTATTCCATAATGTGGTCATCAAAACTTTTACTCTCTGTCTCCACTCACTTCCTCCCAAATAGCAAGCCTGTGATTCTGGGTAACCACAAATTTTTCTTTGCAGAGTAGATCTCTGTACCTGTCATTAAGTTCTACTACCTGGTGTACAGAAGGGAGTTAATATTAGCAGTCATGAGATTGCTTAATCTTAGAAATGCCTGATCACAGAGTTTGACCTTTGCTGGTATCAGGGAGCTTTGATTATGGTAGTGATCCCACCAAACCTAAGAATTCAAGACCAGTCTGGGCAACACAGCGAGATCTCGTCTCTACAATGAGTCAAAAAAGTAGCCAGCCATGGTGGCACACACCTGTAGTCCCAGCTACTTGGGAAGCTGGGGCAGAAGGATTGCCTGAGCCCATGAGGTCAAGGCTGTGGTGAGCTATGATCATGCCACTGCACTCCAGCCTGGGTGACAGAGTGAGACCCCAACTCAAAAATGAAAACAAAAAACAGGTGTTGGCAAGAATGTAGACAAAGAGAACGATTTGGGGGTGTGCAGAAAGTAGAAACCCTAAATACTGTTGACAGAAATGTAATCAGTACAGCAGGTATAGAAAACAATATGCAGGCTACTTGAAAAATCAAAAATAGAACTACTATATGACCGAAAATTTCCTCTGTTGGGTATTTCCCCCCAAAATGAAAGCCACACCTCATAGAGACACACATTTTCAGTACTAACTAGTGCTAGCACATTTTTCCTACCAGAAATAAGAATTTCTAATACAAGAGAATGTTTATTCCCCATGCTGGCATAAAATATTTATTCTAGTTATCACTCCTTATTTCTTGTTATATAATTATCTAGGTACTACTGCCCATTTACAGAACTAACTCATTATTCCAACAATAAATGAGAAATGTTAAGAAGAATGTGATTTTATACTTCTCATCTTCAACAAGAGTTTTATAGAGATATCTGTATTTAAATCTTACTGAGGTAACTCTAGGTATCATATCCATAGTACTAGGTCAATAGTCCTTTAAAAAGTAAGAACATGAAGTTGATTAAAGTGTTTTTTTATTTTTATTTTGTCTTGTTTTGTTAGGGGTCTCACTGTCGCCCAGGCTGAAGGGCAGTGGCATGATCATGGGTCACTACAGCCTCAACATTCCAGGCTCAGGTGATTCTTCCACCGCAGCCTCTCAAGTAGCTGGGATTACAGGTATGCACCACCACACTCAGCTATTTTTTTTTGTAGAGACCAGGTCTCACTGTGCTGCCCAGGCTCGTCTCTAACTCCTGGCCTCAAGCAATCCTCCCACCTTGGCCTCTTAAAGTGCTGGGATTACAGGCATGAGTCACTATGCCCAGCTTACTTTTTTTTTTTTTTAACATCCTATGTTCAACCAGTTTTCCCAGTAATTTCCAGGTATCCTTTCAAATGTTTGCCTGGGTACCACTAAATGACTAGAATTATTTCACTAGGACATAAGTAGTGTTGAGAAGAATATGTTTATTCCATGTACTAGTTTCATCTCATCATCTCTAGTTATTTACCTAGGTAAAGTAGATATCCATTCTATGACTATTTCTAAGAGTAGGTTGAAGTTTTGAGCTGAGGAAAATGGTTCTTCAACTCCTTGACAGAAACCAGTTATCTTCAGCCTCCTGGGATCAATTACTTTGTCTCTTTTTTGACATTTAAATTTTAATAAATTAATTGAATACAAAATGTATTTGTTCAAGAATATTTACAGACCCTTTCGTTATGATAACTAAAAACAGGAATTACCAAATGCCGAATAGGAAAATGAGTTAACAGATTGTATTCTTAACAACAGAACACTACTAAGCAATAAATAGGAACAAGCTACTGAAGCACACACATTGATGAATCTCATAAGCATTGTGCTCAGTGACATGGCTGGACATAAAATAACCTCTTGTATAATTTCAGGCAAAATGTACCTATGGTGAAAAAAACCACAACAGCAAGTTGGGGAAAGAAAAAATGGCCTGTGAAGGAAAAAAGGGGATTTTTCTGGGAGTTGTTCTATTCTGAAAAGAGGTGAATATCATATGAGTGCAGGTATTTGTCAAAACTGTACAGTTGTGCCGGGCTCGGTGGCTCAGCCTGTAATCCCGCGCCTTTGGGAGGCTGAGGTGAGTGGATTGCCTGAGCCCGCGAGTTCGAGACCCGCCCGGGCAACTTGGCGAGACCTCATCTCTACAATAAATCAAAAAATTAGCCGGGTGTGGTAGCGCGCGCCACACCCAGCTAATTGGTAGCTACTTGGAAGGCTGAGTGGAAGGATCGCCCGAGCCCAGCAGGTCGAGGCTGCGGTGGCCGGGAGCCGCCACTGCACTCCAGTCTGGGCGACAGAGTGAGACTCCAACTCAAAAAAAAAAAAAAAACTGTACAGTTGTGTTCCTTTAAATGTTTGTGCATTTGGTCTCATAAAACTAAAAAATAATGTGGGAGGAGGTGGAGACTGGACAGATGAAACAAAAATGGCACCATAGTTGCTGAGGCTGAGTGACAAGTGTATTACACTATTTTGTATATGTTTATAATTTTCTATAATAAAACACTTGTATAAAAAGACAAAGTTGATCTATGATGTTAGCTCTTGAAATACTAATTTTGTTTGGAGGGAGGAAGAAAGTGTACACAACATCCATAAGGGTACCTGATCTCAAACCAGGCAAAGTGGGGACCAAAGGGAAGCCCAAACTTTACCTGTACGATGACCACTTGTATACATAATCCTGAATTGTACCCTGCATATTTAAAATAAAAGAAAATTTTTTTAAAAAGTGATTGTGGGAAGCATCAGCAAGACTGTTCTATTTCTTGGTTACATGTGTGTTTCCTTTGGAATAATTCATATAGCTTTATAAAAATGCTTTGTGCATGTATTTCTCTATGATGTACAAAAAATGTAAATATTACGTTTTCACAAAAATCCTACCTTAATATCTCAGAATAACATCATTGTTTTTGTTTGTTTTGTTTTACACTGAGATATGTTCACTCATAACATCACGTGCTTTAATATTTCAAGGGATTATTCATGTCCTGACTCTTGAGTGACCACCTAGGTCTTTCCATTTTTACTTCAATTCAGTGAGTGGCATGGTTTTGTGCATAGTAAGACAGTTGTAGAACTGGGTCAAATCAGAAACAAAATGTGTAGCAGAGGTCAGTTTTGCACAGGGTTATAAGTATTGGGTTGATGTACAAGTTTGTAACTTTTTTTTTTTTTTTTGCTTGCCCATGGAATGAAAATGTCGCACAGATTTCTAGTTATTTCTAGATTGCTAAGGACATATTTGCCACCAGATGTCTGTGGTAATTTTTTTTTTTTTTGAGTTGAAGTTTCACTCTGTCGCCCAGACTGGAGTGCAGTGGCATGCTCACGGCCAGAGTTGATCTGCCGGGCTCCAGTGATCCTTCCGCCTCAGACTTCTAAGTAGCCGGAACTACAGGCGTGCGCTGCCACGCCCAGCTAATTTTTTATTTTTATTGTAGAGATGAGGTCTCACCAATTTGCCCGGGATGGTCTCGAACCCGCGGGCTTAAGCAATCCACTCGCCTCGGCCTCCCAAAGTGCTGGGATTATAGGCTGAGACACCAAGCCCGGTCTGTGGTAATTTATTATTTCAACAACAACAACAAAAAAAAAAAAAACAGATAAGGATGGAGTTTTTTCTTTTCCTGGTATCACATAATTCTCAGTAATTATGAGCTGTTTTATTGTTAGCTAATATGGGCCACTCCCACATCACTTCGTTGTAATTCCTGAGCCCACTGGAAAAGTCTGTACTTATGTTTTTTGAGCTGCCTCTGCCTTTGGGTCTAAGTGGGCCTTAACAATTGAGACCAAATAGGGAGTCCTCAGGAATAAGGGAGGGAGGAAAGGACAAGGCTCTTGATAGCACAGAGCACTGGAACAGTGGCCCAAATGGCTTGTGTGGGGGGTAACACAATCACAAATGTTGACCCTGACCTCCCTGGGTGGCTGCATTCTTACATGTGAACTCTGTCTGCAACATTTGTCCCCCATGATGTCTGTCATTTGCCCATCAATATCTCCTGATTGCACATGGTGAGAGGATAGGTTTCTGATCAATTGCCATCATCTCTGACTTCCCTAATCTATGAGTTTCTTGATACTGTTTAATAAAATACAGTTACTGACTTCAAATAGCAGAGAAAGTCCTGTCAAAGTTTGTTGGTCTAAAAGCTTTTAGCACTTCTTCCTTATCTTCAACATCTTATCTTGAACACCTCGTGCTTTAGTCACCCAAGTTGCTGGAACTGTAGGTATGTGCCACCACACCTGGCTAATTTTTTATTTTTTTTAGAGACAAGTTCTCACTGGGTTGCCCAGACTGTCTTGAACTCCTAGGGTCAAGCAATCTTTCTGCCTTAGCCTCCCAGAGTGCTGGGATTACAGGAACCAAGCCTCTCAAACCTTTTAGATGTCTTTTCTAAAACATGATCTAGCTGGATCTCTTAACATCTACAACTTATTTTAATTTTGAGTTGGAGTCTCACTCTGTCACCCAGGGTAGAGTGCAGTGGCATGCTCACATCGACCGCAGAGTCGACCTGCTGGGCTCAGGTGATCCTACTGCTTCAGCCTTCCAAGTAGTCGGAACTACAGGCATGTGGCACACCCAGCTAATTTTCTGATTTATTGTAGAGATGAAGTCTCATCAAGTTGCCCAGGCTGGTCTTGAACCCATGGGCTCAGGCAGACCTCTTACCTCGGCCTCCCAAAGTGCTGGGATTACAGGTGTGAGCCACTGTGCCCGGCCTAATTTTTTTATTTATAGTAGAGATGAGGTCTTGCCAAGTTGCCCAGGCTGATCTCAAACCCTTGGGCTCAGACAGTCCCTTCACCTTGGCCTCCCAAAGTGCTGGGATTACAGGCTTGAGCTACCAACATCTACATTTTTATTTATTCATTCATTCATTCATTCATTCATTCATTCATTTAAAGCAGGATTGAGAGGACAGAAAAGCTCCCACAGTGGGAGGGGACCCGAGGGGGTTGCCCTGCATCTACATTTTTAATAAACTCATTTTGAAATAAATTTAGGCATCCAGAGACACTAAAAATTGTACAGTGTGTTCCTGTATATCCTTCACCCAGCTTCTTGTGAGGTTAACTTCTAAAGCAGTTTTGAAACCCTCAATTTAGCACCAATAAAAATGCTAGTAAATAATCTACAGACCTTATTCAAGTTTCACATTTTTTTACTGTTGTCCTTTATCTTGGCCAAGATTCAGTCAGAATGCTACATTAATTTTGATATTTTAAAAAATCATACTAAAAATCCTCACCATTTAATTTAAACATTTACTCCATTTATACGTAATGTACTTACTGATTAGATTTCTTTTGTTTGTTTTTCTGAGTTGGAGTCTGTTACCCAGGCTGAAGTGTGGTGGCATGCTCATGTCTACCACATCCTCGACCTGATGGGCTTAGGCAGTCCTTCCGCCTCAGCTTTCCAAGTAACTGGAACTACAGGCATGCATCACCACCTTGGCTAATTTTTCTATTTATTGTAGCTCCGTAGTCTTGCCAAGTTGCTCAAGCTGGTCTCCCACCCCTGAGCTCAGTCCTTTCGCTCTTGCCTCCCAAGGTGCTGGGATTACAGGAGCCACCGTACCCGGGCTAATTAGATTTCTTTTTTTCTTTTTTTTTTTTTTTTGAGTTGGAGTCTCACTCTGTCACCCAGACTGGAGTGCAGTGGCTGCTCCCAGCCACTGCAGCCTCGACCTGTTGGGCTCTGGTGATCCTTCCGCCTCAGCCTTCCAAGTAGCTGGAACTACAGGCGCGCGCTACCACACCCGGCTAATTTTTTTTTTTAAGTCTCACCAAGTTGCCCAGGCAGGTCCCGAACCCACGGGCTCAGGCAATCCACTCACCTCGGCCTCCCAAAGCGCTGGGATTACAGGCTGAGCCACGGAGCCTGGCCTTAGATTTATTTCAATTATCTTGTTTTATGCTTTCCGTTTGTCCCAATTTTTCTGTTATTTATCCTTTGTATTAGCCATTTTTCCTTATGTCCTTATTTTTATGATGTTATTTATTTATTTATTTATTTATTATCTTTTAGTCAAGGTCTCACTCTGTTGCCCAGGCTGGAGTGCAGTGGCAGGATAACAGTTCATTGTAGTAGCAACCTCTTGGGCTCAGGCAATCCTTCTGCCTCACTCTCCTGAATAGCTGGAACTACAGGCGTGTGCCACCACACCTATCTAATTTTTTGATTTTTTTGTGAAGAAGAGGCCTCGCTATATTGCTTAGGCTAGTCTCGAACTTCTGAGCTCAACTGATCCTCCATTGGTCTCCCAAAGTGCTGGGATTATGGGTGTGAGCTACTATGCCAGACCAATGTCTATAATTTATATACTGGCTCATGTCTGTAATCCCAGCACTCTGGGAGGCGAAGGCAAGAGGACTGCCTGAGCCCAGAGGTTCGAGACCAGCCCGGGCAACTTGGTGAGACCTCATCTCCACAATAAATTAAAAAATTAGCTGCAATTGGTGGTACATGCCTGTAGTTTCAGCTACTTGGAAGGCTGAGACGGGAGGATTGCCTGAGCACAGCAGGTCAAGGCTGTGGTAGCTATAATCGTGCCACTGCACTCCAAGCCTGGGAGACAGAAACACTCCGACTCCAAAAAATAAAAATAAAAATTTCCTTTCTTATAAAGTATGCAAACACTTTTCATCATATTTGTTCCTGTCACCTACCACCTGGTAGAATTGAGTCCAAGCATGACAAGCAAAGCATTAAATGTAGAAAAACAGGCCGGGCTCAGTGGCTCAGCCTGTAATCCCAGCACTTTGGGAGGTCAAGGCGAGGGGATTGCCTGAGCCCGCGGGTTCGAGACCAGCCCGGGCAACTTGGCGAGCCCTCATCTCTACAATAAATCAAAAAATTAGCCGGGCATGGTAGCATGCGCCTGTAGTTCCAGCTACTTGGAAGGCTGAGACAGAAGGATCACCAGAGCCCAACAGGTCGTGGCTAGGGTGGCTGTGAGCATGCCACTGCACTCCAGCCTGGGCGATAGAGTGAGACTCCAACT